>SOPI01000534.1:0-220010 GCA_021307395.1 Trypanosoma vivax
CATGGCACGCCTGCGAGGCCTCTCCCGCTGCACCATCACCTCCCGTGTTGGGCGAATGGCAACTCCCGCAAATGCCGCGGAAGTCTTTAGCGTGTCTGAGCGCCTTTTGCAGCGGGAGGAAGAAGACGCCAGCGAATATCGGCGTCTTGAATGGCAGTACAGCGGCGACGCGGAAATCGCACGAGCACCCTTCAAAAGCAAAGGGAGAGGCAGCTAATGCGCAATACGAAAAGCATGCGCACGCATCCATCGTCGATGCTGATGGAACTGCTGGACGTGGTTCGCAGACGGGCCTAGCGATTGTGAGGGCGCGCGTGCGACCGACGGCATCCAACTATTTAGACGCTTCACTTTCCGCATGCAACACGCCGCACACGCCGCAGGCACATCATCTCGCGTCAATAACCAGCTCGCTACCTTGCTGGAGAGGTGAAGGCGAGGAGGTCGCAGCACACAGAAGGACGGCAACAGGCAAGCACAAGCGTAGGAAAGCTCAACCGAGCACCAGCCTTACAACACATAACAAGAACACGTAAAGCAGAACACACAGCACCATCTCCGCAGAAAAACAAATTTTATTTTTAGACAAATGACAGGGCTCCAGTTTACACATTAGTTTTGCACTCCCTCACTTAGCACAAAGAACACATCCACTCATTCACATTTAACCCCACAAAAGGCGCCGCGTACTCGCAGCGGGGTGGCAGAGTTACGTATTACTGCACATGAAAAGTTGCCTTAACATCATCCATTCGCAATGCATCAAATAAATATAAAAAAGACGCATAACTCCCTCGCTGCAGCTCCGCGTTATCAACTCATTCCCACCCAACGAACGTGAGGAACTGCTTCCACAGGCCGGTGCAGCCACCCAGCCGCGCCTCTTCTCTCTCCCGTTGCACCATCACCACGTACCTGACTTTCTCCTTCTGTAGCTGTGTTTTTATTTCCTGCAGCTCGACTATATCACGGGCAGTTGCGTTGATGATGCGCGACACGTTGCCAGTTGGCAGCAGCTTCACCAGCGACGCAGAAACGTTGCGATGCCGCCCGTCAAGGCCATCAACACTGCCAACTGTCTCCATGTACTTCACAAGGTCACTCCTGCCTGAAGAAGCCAGCCTGATGACGTCACTGTAGGTTCTATTGGTATACCGGCTTATCCAACTTTGTTGCTTCATATTCTCGGCATGTTTGCTGCAAATATCTGAAGATTCGTTGATCAGCGTCTGGAGGTTTTGAATCAGGAAACTCGTGTTCTTGTTCCACCACGTCTTCACAATTAACTCCGTAGCATTTGTTGCTATTTGCTGCCCCAATGAAAAGTTATTCCTCTCCATGACCATCCGCTTAACGTTGGAGAGGGATACAAGTTGATCGTTGTATTTGTAAACTACCAAAGCAGCAGTGCTGATCGCTAGAGGGCGTTATTTACTTGACCAACAACAGCCCCTTTTTTGCAAGTTCGTTCAGCAGCTTCACTTTATTTTCGTTTAATTTGTCATTCAGGAGCTCCGCACCATTCAGCTTGGAGTGCACAGTGCGAAGCACAACGCGGGCGTCGTTCAAGTTCGTAAACGTTTCGTCCTTCTCCAGCATGGCCGTTCCTTAGTGACGTTAATGGTGCTTCTGACCTGCTGGAAAACCATGTCAATCCGCTCAATCATCCGCTTGCGTGGGAGCTGCACCAACTCCAGCCACAGGCACAGCAATGCCGTGGCACACTCCTTCAACTTCAACTTGTGGAACGACACATTCACGAAATCCATCGGATCTGTCACCACATCCCTTCCTGTACAGCCAAGGCAGACGCGCAGACTGAGCAGCACACCAGAAGCCAAACAGTTCGCAGCCTCATCGTCTCTACTCTTGTCACTGCAAAAGAAGAGAAAAAGGAAAAGCGACACACGTGCAGATAGTTCAGAACAACTGAAGCTGTAGCTGCCTATTCATTGTGACACTGGCTGCGGGGGGAGCGTGATAAAAGCTGAGGAGACAATAAACAGACACAAAAAGATCACAGCAGTCCCACAGTCACTGTTGTCAGTGCGGACACGAATAACATCACTCCCACACGCACTTTTATGCTTTGCTGACGATCTGCAAAGCAGGTAAGAGGCACAGCAGACAGGCACGCCGCTGGAGGCATCCCATGGTCCCTCGGCATCAATAAACCACGGAGCGAAGCGCAGCAGTGGCATGTCCACACCGACCGTCGCGCAAGTGCGCAGACAATTTTATGCTGACCACTCGGCAACGCATCGTTCGCCGGAGGGCATGCGGGCACGCACACTTTTTGCACATCGCTGCGCGTCACTGGGGCCACCAGTCAAGACTGTTTTAGTGCTTCCACGGGCACTCGCGCCTTTCTCGTGAGAATCGAACCACCACATACCGGCAGGTCTCTAACGCAAATGACGCTAGCGAAGTGGCGAGGGAATGGACGACCGAAGCAAAGTTTAAACCAACACGCATTTCATTGTAGCACAGGAAACGTCCCGTCAACCGACGGTGGCGGTCAACAGCGACTAACTAACAAGAAAGGGAAGCAACTACACAAATTCAACTTCTGCATTCCAAGTTTCTTCGAGCAACGCCTCAAAGACCGACATGGGCAGCAGTTTCGCCAACGGAGGCGGTTCACATCGCGGCGTGTTGATGCGTGTTTTGGCTACAAACAAGACAGGAGCGGGCGGGGGAGTGGAGTGTTGCGTCGTGGAATGAAGGTCAAGTGGTAGGAGGAAACCGTAGTACGTGGTGTCGGGGAGCGGACCGGAGCACCACAAATTTTCAAGCAAGAAAGGCGGATTTTGGGTGAGTGTGTGGCGCCGCCTTCACTCAGCGTGCGTGAGGCGTTGTGGCAGTCAAAATAGACACTGGTTGT
The DNA here is from genome assembly GCA_021307395.1 of Trypanosoma vivax. Lineage (NCBI taxonomy): Eukaryota > Euglenozoa > Kinetoplastea > Trypanosomatida > Trypanosomatidae > Trypanosoma > Trypanosoma vivax. The sequence goes on from SOPI01000534.1 coordinate 2,885, forward strand.
GCGTAGGTACACGTGAACAAAAACCAAAAGGCAAAAAGAAGACGGAAAAAGGGAATCAGGTGCGCGGGTGATGGGAAACTGCTCCAGGCGCCTTGTGGGGCGTGCCCATGCAGACAGGTCTGGCAAGGGGGTGTGTAGTGCGACATCAGCTAAAGCCAACGCACATGTGCAGGTGTCTCCGCATAGGCGCACAGGGTTGTGGGAGGGGCAAAATGATCGTGGGCGAAGTGTGTTTAGCTGTAACGATACGGAGCATCCGATAAAGTGCACAAGGGGAGTCAAAAGATAGCGGAAGAAGTAGCAGTGGAGCGGGTGGCAACGCTACGACGTCGCTGCTCGTGGTTCACAAAGCATGGGCGAGATGTCCGTGATCGACGCCAAATGTCGAGGGAGCATGGCGATTTACACGACTACACGATGACAAAGTAATGGGTGCGAGCAAACACAAAAAAAGAATAAGGCATCAAAACATGCGCGGCAAGTGTGCTGCGTGAACTCAGCAACTTGGCGACACCATGCGAAACTAAGCCACGCCACAACGTACATCACGGCCTTTGCGTGGGCAAGGAAGGCGCACGCAACTGGCGGCGATGGTGTTTTGAGTATTGAAACATCTCAATGATGGGGTGTGGAGGACGTCGAAGAACAGGGTTAGGAAGAACGAAGAATAAATAAATAAAACAGTTTCGATGAGTCCATGAATGTCAGAGATGGCAATGGGCCTTAGTTGCAATCACATTGACACCTTTTGCAGTGAGAGCAGCCACAATCTTTTCTTTCTTGTTGAGTTTACTCAACTTGGCTTCGCGAAGGCTCGGAAGCTCTAGTAAGGCATCAAGATTGGACAAGTACTCAAAGTTTCAAAGCACAACTTTCTCCAGTGCCTTCGCTCGAGCAAGCGGGGCTGTGTCGTAATGCGTTACATAACCGAGCATGAAATATTTCATGTACAACCTCGTGCAACGCCTCTCGTCAAGGGAGTTATCCAAAACGTCAGCGCAAAAAATCTCCAACTTGCGCAACCGGGGCAGGTAGCCAAGCGCGTCACTGTTTTTGGCAAGGTCAAACAGGAACAGCTTAACTTCCTCGAGTGTTCGAATGCTTGCAATAGGCATCAGATCACCAAAACCATCAGCGGCGATAACCTCAAGCACTGTCAATGTGAGACTTTCACTGAGACGGAGCAACGCCTTGTCCATGTCTACGTAACTGTGCAGTTTGAGAACACGCAGATTTGGTAAATAGCCAAACTCTGCATCAACCTGAAAATATTGGCAGCCACGAATAGTCAATTCTTCAAGTGACTCCAAATTCGATAGCGCGGTGAACTTTTCACTTTCCTTCTTCTTCTGCGCGCACGAAAGCGAAGATGCATAATGTTCGGAGCACATGGAGTGCAGTGAAAGCCTCGCAATGGTCTTGCTGGCACCCAATTCAAAACGGTGTCGCCAAGTATTTCATAGTCGCTTAGGGAGAGCTCCATCAGATGTGGCAGTTGCCCAATGACATGGAGACCTGCCAAGACCTGTTGAGCAGGTTTTTCCTTCCAAAGAGGAATCTGATGCTGTTTGGAGCTCCAAATTCTCAACACTTGGAGCGTCACAACGTTTCCGAGCGGTGAGACGTCGTATTGGACCCCCGAACTGAATGAGATCTCCAGAGCCAAATGTACAAGCGACCTACTTCCCCCGAGGCCACAAAGAGAGTCTTGTGTGAGGAGTATTTGACGCACTTCCAGCTTGCGCAGCGTCGTATGCCTGCCAAGGGCGCCGAAGCCCTCAAGGACTTCAATGTCATTGAGCTCCACCTCCTCTAGTGCCTCAAAGCCTAGCAATGATGACAGGTCACGTACTTCCACGCAGGAAAGGAGAACCTTTCTAAGCCGTGGGCTTCCCTTGTACGCGCACAAAACGTGCGCTGCATCAATTGCGCCAGCACACCGTAACCCCTCGCGGAGATTGAGTAAGTCATCGAAGTCGCCCCTGTTCCGCACGCAAAAAGAAGAAAGCTCCAGCTCCTCCAAAGCCTCCATGCGGCTTGCGTAGGCGGCCCCGTCGCGAAGCAAAAGGCAATGCATTGCCCTCATGCACTTGAGCGCTGGGAGATTTTTCAAATGGGCAAGATCCATAAACCTAGCACTGCAAATTTCCAGCATCTCGAGCTGTTCATGGCCCGTTAGCGTCTGTAGATCCAGTGCACCGTCGTTACACTTCAGCTTCAGCTTCACAAGCGACTTGAAGCCACTCAAGAAGTTGAAACTGAAATCTGTTGGGGGCGTGCCATTGACAACCAGTTCTTTGGCGTCGCGAAGCTCCTCCAGATCGACGCCGCTGGCACCTGGAGGTGTTTCATTTTTTGTTCTCTTTTTCGTGCCAGCGCATGTTTTCTCTCCTTCCGCCGGTTGCGTGCCGTGCAACTGCGAAATCGCTGAAAAGTCGATAGACAAGCTCATTTTTTTCGCGCTTGCATCCACCGTGCCGGCGTCAGAGGCAGTGTGTTTTGACATGACTGTCTTGAGCAGTCGCAGCGTTTTTCAAGAGACTGTGTGTTAAACTGCAGATAGAATGGGAAGAGGAGTCACCGCTGCTCTTCGTCACGACGGGAGGGGAAATGCTGGAAGACAGCACTTGCACGTCACTAAAAATAAAAGACTGTGGTGGCTGTCCAAGAGGGCACCGCTGTGTTGCACCTCCCGCCGGTCATTTGCGGTGGAACAACAGAACCCCCGCTAGGAAACATCTTGTGCAAGGCGAGGAAGATTTTTAAGCAACCGTGTGGGGAGGAACAACCTTCCGAACTGCAAGCTGCGCAACAGTATGGCTATGTGCTGCAGGAATCTGCCATTGCTCCATTCCCACCAATAACAACGAGCAACGCACGCCACCACCCTCAGCCAAATGAAAATGCAGCAAACTGCTGGAAAAAGTTAACGCCTGCGACGAACAAGAAATAACCTGCAACGCAGGCGACAAATGAGACCGACAAAAACCAGCAACTTCTTCGCCGCCTGAAACGTAGCCCACTCATTACAAATGGCACCGAGCTACCGCTGCCAAAATTCACACATCTTCCTCCAGTGGCGGTCACTTCATACACAAAGCGAGCAGCCACTTTCACGCACGTAGGTACAGCATGCATGAGGCAGAAGTGCGTAAAGAGAGTGCCGTTGATTTCATCTCACGGTCACTGCAGCAAGCCCGAAGAAACAAACGCGCACACAATTTCATGGCTGACAGCATCACCTAGCTTTGCATCCAGAAGCGATACCGCTGCCTCGTGATGCGGCGCGTGCATGCGATCATGGCACAGAAATGCGTCGGAACGCCGCACTGCAACACACAGCAAAACTATATGCGGTGAAAAGACACCTGCTTCTCACCAAACGCATCTTTTACAGCCTTGCCGTGAGCAGTAAAAATAAAAGGCAGCGGAGAGTCAACAGCAGAAACGTCAATGACACCTCATTTGGCTTCTCGCGAAGGCAGAACAAACACCCATGAACAGAGTGACTCGTATCTCCCTGGCTCGCGGAGTTTTCCTGATGGCAGCGGCTTTCTGTGCTTGCTGTGTTGTTGGTAGTCTACTGCAGCATGGGCGAGCACAACGCCATCTCCGGTTATTTGTTGCGACAGTTCCTCGCACAGAAACCTCGAAGAGCTGTGCACAAACGACCCCTCCCAGGCAAAGCAAGACGCGTGTTACAGAACAAAAGGCATGCCTAACATGATGGAGTCAATGCCTCGGTGTGTTGTAACTGCCTGTTTTGAGGGAGCAGCGCCCCTGAAGTCATCAACGAAAGACAAGGAAACGGCAGACATCAAACAATGCCTTTTTCGGCGAGTAAATAAATACAAGCCAATGATAGTGAAGGCAGCTACGGATGTCAAGCGGTGACCTTGTTAACGAAGGCACGTTGTCCCATGCATGAAAAACCATGGCTCATGTGCGTGTATTGCTGCGCACCCATTTTGTGCATTTCCATGTGTTGAGGAAAACGAAAAGTGCAGTGCCAAGCAAGATCCGCGTGTAGAACGATATGGCCGATGTAAGTCACACTGATTTTCTTTTGATGCGGCAGAAGGCCCCGCCACGTCGTAAATGCAGCGTTGAACCCATCGACAGCCGTAAGACGCGCACCCACACGCCCTTACCGATGTGCGAATGGCTAAATGCGGAAGTCGCTAGCACATTAATTGAGACCTAAAAGAAAAATGGTATGGAAAGAAGAGAACTCAATCAGGAACAGAAGACCACAACGGTTCACCAGACATGCGGCTGTACACATAAGCCGCTGGGCCAAACCACCGGTAAAAAAGAAGCGAAGTTACGACAACAGTGAGGCAGCACGTTGTTAAATGCACCTTAGTCTTATTCCCCTCGCGTCTCTATACGAACATTAGTGGGGCGCTCAAGACAGTAAAAACAATGCCGCGCAGGTCAACAGTCTTGATGCAAAAAGCGACAAGGGGGCAAACTGGGGGAAAGTGAAGCGTTCCTTGAAAGTGAGTTTTTTTAATAAAAAAAAACAAATCATAATAAACATCAGCTTTGCTTTGTAATGAGGGGGGCGTGGGCGAGAGGGGAGAAATGAGAACAACTTGTTACGAGTTAGCGCCCAGGAGGAACCGGAACGTCTAGAAAGTGCTGTCAGTGGCTTAGAACGTGCAAGAAGTAAAATCCCCAAACACCAAACGGCGCAGCTCGCCGGGCACTCGACGAAGGGACGCGACCATCATCCAACGATGGCAAAGTTGTGTTTAAAAAGCTCCCATTCAACAAGGCGCCCTTTACCGAATCGACGATGGCAGATTTCACTCTGGCGTTATTTACACGACTCTTGTTCAGTCCTTCCGTGCCTTCAGTCTCCCGTTTGTTTCCCGTGGTGTTCACGTCGACCTCGCGACTAGCAGCATTTTCCACTGGTTTTTCGGGCGCCTTTTGCGTCGAATTTCCAGATGCTGCACTGGCACTGCGAAGGGAGCTCAGAGCATCAAAAACGTCTCGGCAGCTTACGTGCACAAGGTGCTCTGAGTCGTGGCCACAGAGCTTTTCCTCGACCCTGTGCTCGACGCCCAGGGGGCACTGTACATGAATGAGGTCAAACAGCCCCGACTGCGCATCTTCCATCAACAGCCGGAAGACGGCATGGTCGGCCACGCAGTCAGTGGCAATCGAACTACCAGTTCGACTGCTGTGTTGGCCCTTGAAAAGCGCCACAGCGCCGCTGTTGCCGCAGTTCTTGAAAGTCATCGGGGCCTCGGCATTGCGGCAACTGATGTCTCGTTGCGGCCCTGTGGGAGGCCAGATGCAATTCTGTAGAACAAAGCCGTCTATGCCATACCGCTCTCCTCCACTGGCCTCACGCTTTACAACTTCGCATGCGACGGTGCGCGTTGCTGTATTGGCTGGTGCAGCGGAAGCTGCAAGTCGCCTTGGTACATGCAACAAAAGAACTGTGGCAAGTGCACAGCAAATGGTAAACTTCATTCTCAACCGAGGTGCTTTTGTGATGCGAAAAATGACAGAAATGTTAATCTAAGGCAAAGGGAAAATAAGAATTTACCAGCAAATTTCATGCAAGCGCTGGGCAAAGTACTGTGCACAAAAATAACTGCAGGCTCAATTTCAAATCGGAGTTGGCACGACGTACGGCACAAGCACGCCTGCTATAACAGCTCAACTCGGTGTTCAATGGCCCACTCGAGAATATTACCAACGCTGGAAAGCACAACACAGCCCGACGTGTGAACACCGCGCGTCGCTGCTGAAACCGCGGCGGACATGTCAAGAGCGAAGTACAAAAGGAACACAATTCAATTCGGTTTCGCGCGCGCTCCCTTCATCACTACGGTCAGGCCTCGGGAGTCGTATGTGCCACGAAACATGTGAAAGCCGCTTTCGCTCCGCCCCGCCTCTGCAAAATACGCGCTTACGTGCGAAACAGCAGATACGCCAACATGGCTGGCGTCGCCCTATTTTCGAAGGCAACAGACGCGAGCCAATAATATACAAAAAGCACTGCAGCACTAGCGACGACATGCGGCACCTCAGGGAAACCACATTGGACCGTTACGCCTCAGAAACTTGGTAAACAACAACGTGCTATTTCGTGTTCCAAAAGAGCAATTTGCACACGCCGATGGCTCCCGTTCTCAACAGCGCAAAGCCTCGTCTCACAACAACCAGCTGAAACAGCGCCAATTCCAACGTTTACCTTGGCACCCGCCCAACCAAAAAAACACCAGGCACGGCAGCGGCGCATTTAACGCAATGCCCTTTTCCTCTACGGAAGGAACGCTCTCGCTAAACGTCTTGTGAAACGACCATCACCTTCAGCGCCAAAAAGGCCTTCCTCGTTTATGCACAATTTAGTACACGGCACACCGCGTTCCATTGACATTTTGTCATTTGCTTAACCAACATGAAAGACACTCACTCCTAATAGCCGTCCGCCTTGCTGCGCTCTCGAGACTCAGAAGGGAAGGTTTAAGAAGAAAGGCGACCGCTCACGGCACTTTAGGCGACACAACTCCCCCTTCAATGCCGAATGCGCGGATGCGGACAACATGCCACACCGTTTACCTGGCCACATTGGTGGGAGTAGCCATCGCGCATTTTGTGGCCCTCCAGCACAGAAGAGGAAAGGGAAGAAGCAGGTGTGATGCAACCGAGAGACGCGCTGCCATCATCATCGCCCCCCACCACGTCACAACGGCCTACCGGATCGACAGGGGACACCCTCGTGAGCATCATCAAGACGACAAACGCCAACTCGCGAACATTAAGCCCTTCAAAGCCACAGCATTGCAAACACGTAAGATGATACGCGGGTCATTTTATCTCTTGTGGGAATGAAGCACAACACTCCCCAAAGCGGTTGACTACAGTACGCAGAACGTCACACATGAAAGCAAACCGTGAAGGCATGAAAATTCAACGAGTAGTTAAAGGAAAGAATGTCTGCTGACCGCTTTCTCCTCGCAAAAACAGCTGGCATTGTCCAGTCGCAGAAGGGCAGTCAAAATGTGCGCGAGTGGAAAACAACAAAAAAATACTGGTCATCTGTCCGGCAACACACGCATCTTGGCGTTAAATACACACATACACCATGTGTTGTGTGGTGCAATCAGCACGCGGCAACCGACAACAAGCCATAGCGGCGCCCAACAGCAAACTGACTCAGTTCTCTGCGTTAGGCAAGCGCAGGAGCGGTAAGAAAGGGAGAAATATAGAGAGAGACCGACAACAAAACAAATTATTGTTTTTACCGCGCGTCACAGCAGCAACGTTGCCTGGGCAAAACGGAGCAAATAAGGGCGAGTGCAGGTGTGCCGCATCAGGTGAAGCGGCCTTTTCCATCGCTACAAGAACAACACCAATATGCTGCCGCAGCTTTAAAAAATCAACACCGCTCCCTCGAAGCGCTAAGAAATGACAGTAAGACGCAGCAAATTCAAAAAACAGTCGAACGGACAATCAAGCGAAATGAGCATCTGCAAATGCTTCACACCAGTGACAGGCAGCCGTATGGCAGAATTGAAGTTAAAGAAATAAATGCGAGAGTGATTTAGAGGAGTACGAAACAAGATGAGTTACATGTAAGCATGGTGCACTGGAGGAAGAAGTGACAGCACCGTGTCAGACAACACAAAAGCGATAAAGTTTTTAAAACAAAACAACTGGAACAACGCAATTTTGTATGCAAGAAATAACACGGGGAGAAGTCGACGGCGAAAAGAAAACAAAATAGAACGATATTTGAGCAGGGAATAACATTCGATGAGACGTGGACATCAAAGCAACGAATTATTGAGATCAGGTCACTCGTTTGGGTGCCTTCAGATGGTAGCGCCAAAAGGAAACGAAACGAACAATAGAAAGAGCCAACAGGGGTACGCAAGCGTGGCGAACAAACACAGCAGCGATGGGAGCTGGATCGCGGTGTGCTGTGCTTCGCTTTATTTGTGGACATGCGTTGGGAAATGCAAAGCAATATCACGAGAGGAATGTGCTGGCAACAAACGTGTGCCGTGACAGAAGGGAAGTAAACGCGGCACAAGCAACCACGAAACAGCGTTGCCTCATGTGCCACCAGTGTTCACAGCTCTGCATTGCCACACGTGTCAGGCGAAGGAAGTGCAAAGCACGTGAGGAAAAATGCCAAGAAGTCAGACGGCACGGCCTATCTTCTACAGCAGGCGGCACACGAACTGAAGACTGGCTGGGGGCCTTTCAAGCGCTCACGGCTGCTCGGCACGCAAAAAAGTGCCTGGGCGCCCTCGCATGCTGGACACTGTTAGAACAACAAATCATCATGGCATCCTCACTGTGATTGTGGACGACACGCGTGGCGTACATGGCGGAATATGCTATTTGCTCCAATGGACGCCTGTTGCGCATCTCTCTCTATATAATGAGTAGTCAAAGCCAACTGCCAAACCGTGCAATGACACGATCTGAAACGTGGAAGTCGTGATAGTGGGGAACACTCTGGCGAGCCTGTTGTGACGCTGCTCCAAAGCAAAGCATAAAAGAGGCACGGGAACCAAGCACTGGCAGTCCAACCCACGATCAGGTGATATTAACAAAAAAGCAATCAAACAAACAAACGCTGTGTGGTGTTGCACGACACGCAGTAAAGCGGACTCTTGCCGAGTGGGAATGCAAACACAATCTTCGCTGAGGTGGAAAGGTGGTGAAACATCACGTTGCTGCGAGCTGCGTAGCGAGGCGATCCTCAGCAAAATAGCGCAAAGACATCCCGCATAGCCAAGGAGTCCACACAGCAAAGCCCCAAGACGTGCCAAACGCAACCACAAATATTTAGAGAAGAGTGGTCACCGCTTAAGCATCCAGCAACAACACAACGGGAAGGTAAACAACGCAGAAATTCGCCGCTTCGCAACAGCACGTTGTGTTGTTGCTGCGTCGATCAATGCAAAAGCATTTCAAGCTCGTCAACTCCGCGCGTCGTCTTCGAACGTGCCACGTACTGAACGGCTCTATAAACGGCCATTTGAATGGAGGGATCACACTCAGTGCAGTGCGAGTGGCACGCCACGCCGCACTGTAGACACTTCTTGAAGGCAGGGAGACAAGCAGAGAATGGAAAAGGTCGGCTGGACACACAGCGTGGCAGAGCACCAAAGCAGTAGTGGCGTTGGGTGACGCGCTGGTGCACGCGCCAAAACAAAAGGGACCAGCCCTAAAAGCTCATTTAAACCATAAAACGCACCAGTAGTAAATCAAAAGGTTCCAATTTTTTAAAAAACTATAAATGCAAAAGGTGCAGGAAGGACTCGAACAAGTGAGGACACTTCCCCCGCTTCTCCAGTTCTTCCTTTTCCCTCAGCTCATGCAGCTTGCGCTGCCTCTGTACTGTTTTCAAAGCTGTCTGTACATCCTTGAGCAGGTTGTCATTTACAAGCAATGGCGAACCACTGTCGCCCTGCAGCAGCTTGACATCTTCACTCCCAAGCCGCTGCACCGAAAAAAGCTTCTCCCTTTTGGGGCAAAGCGAGACTTCGTAGTCCATGAAAGCGTCCTTTTTTACATCACTCGTAATTGTTTTGTTGTTGAGCGCCCCCGTCACGTTCAACTGGCCGCGCTCGCTGTCCGACAACACCGATATCGTCAACTGCCTCACTCGCTCGATGATTCGTTGGATGTCCAGCGCGCCCTTCTCGAAACGGCTGCGCAGCCTCACGAGCGGATGAACCCAGGCGGTGCACTTGCCAAACTTCATCGCAATTTCAGATTTCACTTCACTTTCCCATTCTGCACTCCATTTCCTTTCCCAAACATCTTTGCAGTCCTTTGCATGTACTTTATTACATGATATTCCGCATTTCTTTTTACACGGCTTCTTCAAGGCGCAGTTCCGTTGCACAATTATGCATTTTGGACGCTTGTTCTCCAAAATGGAGCCAAGTTCTTGCACTGCATTACTAACATTAGCACCACACATAAAATCGCCAATCACACTTCTATTAACAAAACTGCTTTCGTCAAGTGCTTGGGTGTATTTCACGAACAGGTTTCGGGAGGTGTTACAGGAACTCTTGTGCAAAATGTCCGCCTTGGCACCGCGCACAAGCTCCGACACGACACGAACCATAAAACCGTCCGTGTGTTTCTTATGCTGTCGACGCTCCTTACAGCCGTTCACCAAAAGCTCTGCAGGTGTCATGTTCTGCTTCCACACGGACTTCTGAGTTTTATTAGTGAAGTTCGTCATGTTCACAAGCACCTTGTCGACCCTCATCATAAGACTTCCGTTGATCCGCTTGCTCTCCTCACTCCTCCTTTGCAAAGCCGTCACTGCAGCTTCCAAAGACGTCAGGTTGGTTGCATACGCCGACGCGTTGTACTCCTCCCACCAGCTCTGGTTACGGCAGTACGGCACAGTTGTCCTGTTGCAGAGGAATAAGAGCGCCTCGTTCGCCCTCCCCTCCTCAACAAACAAAGACGTGTAGCCGTAGGAGTGAACATCCTTTTTGTATTTGATGGCCTCGAAAGGAAGAAAAAAGTCGCACTCAATACCAAGAAGAAAGTGCTCCATGCCATTCCGCACGTTCGCAAGCACCGTCAGCAGCGTCTTAACCGCACTTTGGGCATCGCCGGTGGAGAGGGGCGCATCGCTGGCTTTGTGCACTGAACTGCCAGAAACCACAAGGGACCTCAAGACCTTTTCGCTCTCGCTGACGCCCTCCTGCCACATCTTGTAGAAGTTCAGCGCACCGCACAGCAGCACACCCTCCATCGCGCCGAGTTCGCGGTTGGCGCCCTTGGCAGTCGGTGGGCCGTAGCAATTCGCACACACGCAAGCGAACACGCAGAGCAGCAGACAAGCCACAGCGTGCTTAAACCTCGTGGCAATCATCACGACTTGGAAACTTCAATGGCCTGAAAGAGAAAGCGCAAGCAAAAGTTTGGAAGAGTGGCCACGTGAAGGAAATAACAAAATTAGTGTCGAGGCGAGTTTTCAGCAAACAGAATTCTTCGAAAGAAAAAGGGAGAGTGAAAGATGAGAGTGCCCAGGTGAATTAATTTTACCAGACAATTTTTGTGGAGCACTCCCACGCACGTGTGATAATGACAAAAGTTACTGACTGGTACTGTGGTCAGCAAAGCTTTTACAAGCTCATAAACAGGACGTAGAGCAATTCGCCTGAAGGCGCTTGCATGCTTTTGAAGGCAGGTGCACAGCATAACTCCACACAGCAGACAACAGGAGCGAAATACCACACCAAAACTCGGAACCGCAGCCGACGCTCCCTTCGATGGCATCGGCCAGCAACTGACGTCACCCGCGTGCGCCAGCTTGTTTGCGTCATGGCTGTGTCACGAGTACAGCAGCGTGCGCGGCTGCCTGTGCGGGAGCAGAACAAAGACGACGCCTGGAAAACTGAATATTAACTAGCTGCCCTTTTAGCACCGTCAAGCTACCTTCTTGCTGCTGTGCCCAAACAACATCCGACCAGCACTTTCGCTCCAGTTTGTGTCGAATGCGAAGAGGTGAAGCAGGACGAGTGCCAACTAAAGCAGACATGCTTCTCGCACGTTGCTCACAACACGCGCTTGCTCACCGCCTCAGCTCACACGCCTTCCGCAGAGCAACCTCAAAAACAAAACGTCGAGCCACCTCCACACAAGTGAATAATCGCATTTAAAAGTACTGAAGTGAAACAAGCCGCATTGCCTTTCAAAATTTGAGCGCTAAGTGTTCAGCGCTTTGTGCTTTGCCGCACACTTTTGGCACAGCTACGCGTTGCCCAAAATGGAAAAAGCAACGGCTCACGCACAGTCCTCCTTGTAACACGCTCGCTTACAGCTGAGTGCTGCGTGTTTGTGCCAAGTCTGTCACGAAAAAGTTTCCGGCATCGTTGTATGTGCAGCTTTAAGAAAAAAGAGGCGTCCAGTTAAGAAAAAGTTCCATTGTTTTTCGGACTTCGAGGCACCTTCACACATGCACACGGGCGCGCGCCTCCGTCCCCGTAGAAAGCGCTCTCGGCTGGCGGACAAACTGCACATGAAACCAAGTTGGATGCAAATCAAACAAGCTGAGCCATCAGACAGCAATGCCCGAGTGCCATCAGAGGCGGAAGTAAGGCGGCATCGTCGTCAAAATAAATTGGGCCTGCAATACAACACACCGCACAAATGTGTTACTACTGCTGCTGCTGCTGACGTCACCATCCATTGCGTGCTACATAGTTGTGCGGACATACGTCGGAGGATGTTAAACGACAGCGACTCTGCTCTTAAAGGCGGCACTGGCTTCTGCCATGTGAGTGGCAAGGGCAGTGAAGCCATTAAAACATTGACACCCTCCTGAAGTATTATGCGTGCACGCGCAACATCTCTGTCGTGGCACTGTCAAGCGCGCACTCATATTTTCCATGGAAATAAAACATGGCCGCCCGCAGCACAAGGCGGAAAAACGTTCTGGGAAAAACTGCAACCACAAACATGCCAAGTGTATTCCAATTACGTCCAAAATCGGGGATTCAGGCGACACACAAAACACGGCGTCGCGGGGATATAACATTTGGAGAAGGAGTGTCCACACCACCATGCGCACCGAGTGAAAGGCGCATCACAACACCAACGCCGGACAAAAGGCTTCGCCTCATTACAGTGCCGTGCCTTCGCTCTGTTCCGAAGTTATCAGAGTCACCGCTTGGTAAAGCGAGTTGGTGTTCTGTGCTGCAACCTGCGATTTGAGCTTCGTTGCTCCACAGTCCACGCCGGGGACAAACGCTGCGCAGCTCCGCTTTCTCTTGCTTGTCGACGCCGGGGCGAAGGCAAGCAAACAGCAGAGAGAAACAACTGTGACAAGCAAACGATCAGCGGTCACATCGTGAATTCAACACTCCAGCTCATGTTGCCACCTAAAACACTTCCTATACTTCCATCCGCGGTGTCTGCCTGAGCCGTGCTGCTGTCCCTGCCCTTGGCACCCGATTGACTGGTCAAAAAAGCTTCGCCTTCGGTACCCGAGTCACTACCGGCATCCACAGATTCCTCCGCATACACTGTTGCTTGCCCCGCATGAGAGTCGATGTCTCTCCATCGTTTATGGAGCCGCACCAACCCCGCTGCGGTCTCCCTGGCAAGTCCATCCACTGCTTGAATGTCACGCAGGTCCGTGTACTCTGAAAGATGTTTGAGCACCGTCCTTATGAATTCGCCCATCACATTCTCAACAGGCGCATCGCACAAGCCGACCGTATCCTGTGCACTTTCGCCATTGATTCGGGTCAGATTGAGCAGCACACGTCTGAGGGACGCCAGGCTGGTGTCGATGTGCCGCAGGTCGTTGCTGACAGAGGCTTTCATTTCGTCACTTTCTCCCTTCAAGCACAATGGTTGCCCTTTGGACAGCCTCGCAACACAGCAGCTTCTTCCGCCAACTCCGTGTCGTCATCAGTGGAGGCGGTGCGAGCCACCGCATCATCGGCCACCCGACTCGCGTCGTAGGCACACTGTCCACTAACTGATGTTTTGTGCATGAGACGTGTGAAGTCCCCTCAAACACAATTGAGCTGCCTCACGAGGGAACAGGCGACAATCGCCTTCGTATTGTACTTCTCCTTAGCAACGCGTGCCAGCATAGAAGCGCACCATGTACGCACATCAGCACGGCCAACCTCCTCCGCCGTGCCATTGACGAAGTGTTGTGCTTCATTTGCATGTGTAGTGGTGCTCTACGAGCTCGGGAAGACATGCTGCAGTTTACCTTGATGCTTACGGGAGTCTCACTCAACACCACCAGCAAACCGACAAGAGAAAGTGCTACCTCTGGTCCTGTCCATGCTGTGAAAGCTTTCCGCGTCACTGGCAATCGCCCCTCTTAATGTCGCCAGGTCGACACATAATGTGTCTTCACGCACTGGACAAAATTCTTCCGCCTTTTGAATTTCCAGAGCCAATGCTTCTGCCCACGGCGTTTCATTCAGTTGCGACCTCCAAGACATTCGAAGAAACGAAGCCAGAGAACATCTCCCCCTGCTCTGCCGACCCAGTGACATCAGTAAGGGCGCCACTCTCAGTCCGCATCAGCTCACTGGCTTCTTCAACCGCGACTTCTGCTCCTTTGTGTACACCATCAGAGCAAAGACGCTCTGAGCCTCAGCAGTAAAACAAACTGCTTTCTTTTCAGACTGCAGAGCGCTATATCGTGTCCTCAATGCCATGTCACTAGCATTGGCCACTTTGTCTCTTGCCGCTAAAATGCCCTGTCCCGAGAGCGCGATTTACGGTTTCAATTCGGATAGCGTATCTTTCAGTTGCTTGAGTGCTGTTGTAAAGTCCAAAGATATGCCTTGGCAGGGCAGAAGGCCTTCTGCTTCACGGCAAGAATACAACGGCTTATAGGCGCAGTCAAATACTCCAGTCCATTCACGGTTGACAGTGTGCCAATCAACAAACCACTAGTACGCCTAAACTCTGTCCATGCGACTGGCAGCTGGCTGCTCGCCAAAACGTTTTTGACCTGCTGCACGCGCCCGTCTATGGCTCCTTCTTGCTGACTCTCCGCCCATACGACCCCGTTGCCCGCATTATCGAGCTCCTGCCATGTATCAGCAACTCGCTTTTTCAATCACATACATCAAGAACACCCTGATCACAGGAGTGAGCTCTTGCACTCCACTCACAAACAAGCTGTTCGTATCATCACGCCATCTTCGGAGGCTTTCTTGCTCATTAATCGCGGCAACCTCACCACCAACTGGCGCATCCACTCCGGCCTACGCAACTGCCAGCAGGGAAAGAAGAAAAGCTATTAAACACCACCGTGTCGATGAGCGAGGTGCTTGAGAGTCGAGTGTTTAACTTCACTGGCGCACAGAAGGCAAGATGGAGGTATTCAGTAGCTGGCCATTGTGTGTAAAGAATAGGCTGAACACCAACGCAACCGAGTGGCGTAGCAGGAATATCAGGCAATGTGTTTACTCGTGAAGTGCAGTGTGGGAAGTATACCTAAACAAGCGTGAGCGGCCAACACCATGCAGTAGGCCGAGTCGATGTCAGTGTGGTTGGCACGTGCACACGGTCACATGCCAGCCTTAGCAGCACCTGTTTGGATTCACTCAGCCGCGGCGCGACCGTACAGAAAGAAGGTGAAGTGGTGCTCTCTCGCACCCACATCGCACTCAATCGGGACTAGGTTAGAGATAAGGCCAAAACTAAGACAATGGCAAAGCGAAGCACTGGGGCAAGAAAACACAAGACCGCACGGAGCGGTTGAACAAGCCAAAGCGGAAGGACAATAGCAGTGGAGCACCTTCATGTGGCGCACACAGGGAAATATGCGCAACACACACACAAGTCAGTTAGCAATATATAGCTAAACTCATTCCAAGGCCTCACAACGGGTGTGGACCACTCCCAGCCACTTCAACGTCGTCGAAACTTACGCGTCACGCTGACTACACCCAGCCGCACTCGCCATGTCAGGCATTGCACAAAAAACACACTTAATCTTTACAATAATAGCACTCACAAAACAAACATCAAAAGCACTCAAAAAGAACACGAATTCAACAGGCAGCACGTCGACCGCAGCTGTTCCGACGCACTTCCACCGCTTCAATCCAAGTAAGCTCATGCAAACCACCTCCGGTTGCAGTTGCTTTCCAACATTCTGCGCTGTACATCCCAGACAAGGCGGAAAAATGTGCACTGAGGCGCACAGACGTAGTAGAGAACGATGAGCTCAAAAAGGTGTTGCACGTAACAAGGGCACCACAAGGTAAACTCTCCTTGTGTGCCATCTGGCACTCTGTCAGTTGGAACAGTCTGCATCCCGGAGCTGCTCCCACACGAAAAGACGCACGTGATTGCAACAAAGCACCTGCTCACAGGGCCAAGCGCGCGGCACCATTGCACACAAAACGTTTCCCCATACAGCGATTAACTCGCCCTATCGAATTCGCCGGTTCGTTTCTTGGCACATTTGCGGTCTAACGAATGACGTTGGGCCACCAGTTCACCGTTGAACATCAGCGCGTAAAGGTCAAGAGCACCTCTCGGGAATTGCACAGAGAAGCGCACCTTTCCAATCTGTGACAAGCACCACACTTGAGGTGAAAAGAGAGGCAGCTGAGGGCTTTCAGAAAATATTGAGTAGGAACTGATGTCAGAAGGAACACAGTGAGGCATGTGCTTTATCAGCAGCAGCATTTAATTCATCTCTTCGCACTGGGGATTCTTGCAGAAGGCCGTTCCTGGTAAAGTTGGTGGCTCGTAGATAGCTTTAATGACGCATTGCTTTTTCTTCTCGGGGCATTTAGGCGAAAGAACAAAAAAGTAAATAAAAAGCATAACAAGGAAACACGAATTGAAAGTGCACATACACATACATACACACACAAAATGAGAAATTGCAGCCGAACCACCAGCCTCAGACTTTTTTACATTTAAAAGGGCAATGAGCTGTGTCAACACAGGAAACAAGACACGCGGTCGGATCGCCGCTACTACATTTTACGCCTGCTTTCAGCTTTGTTATTTTTTCCCCTGTTTTTCAAGCAAATATGAGCAAGGAAGTGGATAATCATTAAAAAAACACGCCTTGCGTTACACACTCACACACACAAGCATGTATGAAGAGGGACTCACAGATGATCATCGATCTTAGTGGGAAATTGAACAATAAAATATGTTAGTTTCAGGTCATTCTTTTGAGGATAATAAGGCGAGGGGAAAGTTACACTCAAATTATGAAAATTAGTAACTCGGCGAGCACTTACATCACATACGCTTGTCTCAGCCATTGTGGCCAAGCACGCGAAACAACTGAAGGTGAGAGCGGCATGCACTTCGAGTTCTCTGCCGCCTTTTGTGCGGCTCTACAAACCTGTTCTGCAGCGTCTGCGTTCTCCTTCGCTTGTTGCGCCAGATGCTTCACCTGCCTTCCGTTCTGCTGTAGTCCACGTAACGCTGCAAACGCGTAAGACGTGTTCGTTAACGAGGCCAGCCTTTCAATGGCACTCAACGTCTCAGTGAGGTCACTAGTGACA
The DNA here is from genome assembly GCA_021307395.1 of Trypanosoma vivax. Lineage (NCBI taxonomy): Eukaryota > Euglenozoa > Kinetoplastea > Trypanosomatida > Trypanosomatidae > Trypanosoma > Trypanosoma vivax. The sequence goes on from SOPI01000534.1 coordinate 19,912, forward strand.
CTGAACTTACTTTTTGTGTCGCAGGGGACCAGTGGCGCTCTGTTCTCCTCTTTCGTCACGTTACGGTAGGCACTGAAAAGCGCATCATTTATTGTTTTAATTCGCTTCTCGTTCACATTTAGCGCAGCCTTCCCACTTCTCACAAAACTCCGGGTTGCTTTCCGTGTGGCCCGCACTGCTTCACCCGTTTCTTTGTGCTTCTTGACAGCCTCAAAGGCATAAACGCTGGCACTGGCAGAGACATCTGCTTCGCGCGCAGCCTCACTCGACCGTTCAGCGCGTAGGCGCTCCGCAATCGCATTTTCCTCCCCACTTCGTGCCTGTTGCATTAGCGAAGAAGTGTTCTAATTTATTTCAACGAGTTTCGTCACCACATCACACATCTCACTCCTTTTCTTCTCCAGCACCTCCTTAAGGGCTTTCCGCGCCTGCTGTTCAGTCTCTTCTGCGTCTTCAGCTGCATTTTTTGCGCCTGCTTCACTCACAACCGCACTTCTGTTCACTTCAGCTACACCATCTTCTTCCTGAGTCACCAACAAGTCAAGGGCTTTAACGTTCTGTTCAATCTCCGCGAGGCCAGCAACGCTGATATCGCGCAACTTCTCAGAGACACCTTGTGCGTTCGAAAAGTTCATTGCGTACTTAGAAAAATTGAACGTTTCACAAGCGTCCGGCTCCGGAGGGGAATGCGCACCAAATGCACCAGTCAAAAGCGACACAAGAGCGGCTTTCGCTTCAACAAGCTGTTTGTGTTTTGTCGCTCGTTGTTTTTCAGTGGTTTTCTGTAAATCATGTGCCTTTACGTGCAGCTCTTCTGTACTGTGTGCTGCCACAAGTGCTTTCGAGCTTTCCCTCCTCACACTCTCAGATTGTGTCGCGCAACGGTCATACGCACCCAGTGACATTTTGGCTTCATGTGCTGCATCTGGTCTGAAAACAACCGCCTTGCGCACAGCAGCGGCAATTCCCTCGCACTTCATCTCTGTTTTGGATGCAGCAAGAGCAGAACTGTAAACTACGTCTGCCAACTCTGAAATAGTATGCACAACTTTACTGTCACGACCTTTCAACGATTCAAGTTCGAGTGTAAGTGTATGAAAATTTAAGCAAAGCGTGCAAAGAGCGTCCCGTCGCCTTTTCAACTCATACACAGCTGTCTGCACTGCAATCTGTTGAAGATCCTTTGATTGTTTTTCAGCCCTATCAACCGTCCTATCAACCTCCCCTTCTACCTCTTGTGCCACGCTGAAGCTCGAATCCACTTGTGCTACAAGGCTTTTCGGGTAATTGACTTCCTTTTCGCAGTTTTGCAAGTGCAAACTAACATCTTCTGCGGCACTACCCAGTTCGCTACGCGCAAGTTTTTCGATTACTTCAGCTACCTTGTCGGCAGCCACATCAGAGGTAACATGCACCAATGGAAAACAATCGCCGACGTCTTCAAAGACTGTTTTATCATGCTCAACTGTCAGGCTAAACACAGTTGTAAAGTTTTTCACGAGCTTATGTATGTGCTCGCTCCTTTTTTAAATGTATCTTGCGTGACATCATTGTGCTTCTTCAATCCGGATTGTACGCCCTTAACCATTTCCATAATCTGTTCACCTTTTTGTTCAACTCAATCGCCCCTTTTTAGGCAAAACTCATATTGTCATAGGTTGAACGAGCCTTCTCAATCCACAAATCCACAGAATCTGCAGCGGTGCCCGTCTCCAGAATGACATTCAGTGCACTATCTGCTGTCTTCATGACCTCAGTCAAACTTTTACTTTTGTTGAGTTTACTCACAGTCGAGGAAATATTTGTTCTTGCAAGTTTGTCTAAATTATCTCCTTTATATTCACTAAAAACGCCATAAATGGAATCCGTTCTGTTTAACACGTTGCAGAAAAACTCTCGAGCATCCTCAACAACTTCTCCCGAAGCACTCTTAATTTTTGTTTCAGCGTCAGAAAGCACTGACACCGAATGGTCCAAGTACGTAACCATTTTGGGGGCCACTGTGTTGAAGCGGCTGAAAGACCACTCAAAGGAATCTTTAGCGTTAGTGCAATTCTTGCTTCCTACTTGGTCCCGTATTAATGCCTCACACATCTCCTTAATTTCCATTTTGCTGCTATCATAAGCCATGCTGTGCACATTTTCTCCGCGCTAATTCCACAAAATGTTCGCGTATCTTTGTGCAGGCATTCTCATGGAGAAAATCCGTGACGCTGTTGTCAACGATGTCACGGAAGTGTCGTAAAATGTTTGTGTGTGCCGATTTCAGATAGTTAGGGTAGTTCTTGTCCACTACATCTTCCTTTACCGCATTGCAATACTTCTCGACAATATTCAGTATCGTTATGCAATTGTTCTAACATTTTTTTGACACTTGGATCCGTGTAAATTTTCATCTTCCATCCATAGCTCCACCCTATCCAGTTTCCATGTCTATCAACCAATTTGTGCCATTTTCCGGCTTGTAAGATTGGCCCCATCAACCACTTCCATTATCCTCAGTTATATGGCATTAATATTTTCACATTCACCAACCGCACGCTAACATTCGGCAAAATAATAATAATAATAATTCGTAAAATTGCTTAAAAGTGCGAGTACTCCGCTGACTCTCTTGTCATCACGTTGAAGGTTCGTGTTGCTGTAACCAAAGTTGTACATCTGAGGCCTGTCTTTAATACATTCGAACAAATTAAAAAAATTACGCTTGATTTCATTCATAAAATCACGAGCGTCCGCTAGTACTGCAGTTGTGTTCATTGTCTCACGCACACCTGAAATCGCCTCTTTAGCCCTTGCTCGAGTTTCGTCAATACATTTATAGGAGCCAAAATTCTGAAGTACTGCGGCAATAGTGGCGTTCACCCATATTGCTCATTTCCGCAGCGCCATGAAAGTAACATTCCAGTCAATAAACACCTGCAACGCATTTCAAAGAAGAATTTTTTATTTTCTCCGCAGTTCGCCCTCCGCATGCTCAGGTATTTTTGCGCCGGACTCTTTCCCGTAAACGGATAAACAACAAGGCGATAAAAACACAAGCAAAGCAACTGCCAGAGCTGTACATAACTTCATCCGCGCAATTTTAACCTATGTGTCTTTTTCAGTCTGTTTAAAAGGTGATTGTAATAAAAATAGGGATAAAAATAAATTAAAGCCAACACGTCGAGCAGAGGCTGAAATTGAAATTTAATGTTAAAACAAATGAACTGCGCACAAGGGCCTGTAATATAAAATTATCTAAAGCATAGGAATTTAAAAAATGCGTCCACAATCATTTTCAGAAAGTTTACGATCAGTCAAGCAAAGTTACAATCTCCAAAAATTGCACGACACGAAAAAATCTGGAGAAAAAGAATGCAATACATTTAAAAAGCATTCGCACAATCTCAAAAAAGAACTGAGCATAAATTAACCACACACACTCATTCTAGCATAATAACAGCCGTGAGCATTTCCACGCAGAAAAGCACAGCAGTAGCTTTAAAAGCATCAGATGAGCATGAAAAGAGTTAATTGCCATGTGCACAACATGCATTTGAGTTGAGGCAGGTGGGGGAGCAGCTGAAATAACTTTGGTAATTTGCGATCGGCTGAAAGTTAAACGGGAAAAACGCCAACCATAGTTTTATGCAAATAAAATCAAAAACCCGGTGACGCTGGCCACCTCATCGTGGTACCAGCGCCCGTCAATCTGTCCAGGAGGAAGCAAAGAACCCGCACAATGCCCGGTCCGACAGGACTGTGGCGGGCAAGAGGCTGACAGAACCCTGAGAGAAAGTATGCAGCACCACCGACACTCTGGGGTGAATGAAGTTGTTCGAATACTTCCCTGCACGTGCGGGCGTGCTACGTTAGATGTGCTGCGGCTCCTGCTGCTTGTCAGCGGGGACGTTGAGCGCAATTCTGGTCCTCAGATACGTGGCGCCCAGTGGAACTCTGGGGGTCTCTCCCAGACGAAGCGGGTTGCCCTGGAGAGGAAGCTCGGTGCGGACATGGTTTTGTTTTGTCTCTTGCAGGAGACGCGCCTGACGTCGGCTGAGTGTGCCGCGCTAAAAATAGGTGGATGCCAACACGTGGGGCAGGCGAGGACGCCTCACGGGGGCGGGGTATCGATTTTGGTTAGAGACGGGGTGGGTGTGGAGGTGGGTGTTCTAGAAAAGAAGGCTCCGGAGAGAGCGACAATGACACTGAGGTTCTCGGCCGCTGCGAGTCTAACGATCACATCGGCGCACTTCGCCAGAAAGGCAGACACTTCCAGCGAGTCCCTGGACACCTTGCTGGGAGCAAGCGGGACATTGGTAGTAGGAGCGGACGTGAACTCACACCACGTGTTGTGGGATCCGTTACGTCCGAGTGATGACGAGAGGGAGTGCATAGTTGACTGGTGCGTGCAGAACGACCTGTTGATTGCCAAATCCGGATTGGCCACCAGGCGACAGCCGGGCACGGCCGCACTGTCGTCACCGGACAGCACGCTGTGTAGAGGTTGCGAGATATCTAACTGGAAGTCCACACTGAGCCCAGACAGTGATCACTACTGGATCACGTTCGATGGGTTCGTGGGCGCCAGCCTGGACGTGCTTGCTCCCTCCAAACCCGCCCGTACACTGTACGCGTGGAACAAGGCGAGGTGGCGTGAGTTTAGAAAACTGAGTGACGAGTTCATATTCCGAAGAATGAAGAGGTCGGCCAAGGGTGCGGATGCCATGAATGAGGCAGTGACGAGAGGCATCCGGATGGCCGCAAAGAGGACAATTCCCAAGGGTAAGGGTGTGGCGCCGCCGTTTTGGACGCCGGAGCTGACGAAGCTGGACAAGATGGTTCAGGAGTGCAAGAACGAACGGAAGCGGGCTGCGCTGATTCGCTGGCGGAGGAAGGTGCTTGCTGACACGGCGCTGGGTCGGTGGAAGGAGAATGCGCCGAAGCTGTCGACCACAGAATCGGTGAGCTGGAACCTGGTGAAGTCGATATACGCGCCACGGCCACTGACGTCGCCGGTACTGGTGGTGGATGGCCATCCGCTGACCAAGCACCAGCAGGCACAGGCATTGGCCCAAATGCACATGGCCAGGTCAACGAAGGCACCACATGCACCAGAAATGAAGATACCGAGCACCAGGCGAAGCGCGTTCCAATCCATCACCTAGGCAGGGCTGGACGTTTCGCTGCGTGAGCTGTCTTCTGGCACGGCGCCGGGCGACGATGAGATCCACTGTGAGGAGCTGAAGCAGCGAGGCAGGGTATCAAGGCGGTGCATCTTGCGTCTGTTCAACTGCAGCTTGCGTACGGGGCAGGTGCAAGCCAAGTGGAGGCACGGCATCATAGTCCCACTGCTGAAGCCGAACAAGCCGGCGAGCAGTATGGCGTCCTTTCGGGCGGTGACGCTTACGAGCACGCTGTGTAAGCTAATGGAACGCATCGTGGCGCGACGTGTTAGGGGCTGCATCGAGGACAAACTAGAGCCACAGCAGGCAGGATTCAGACCGGCACGATCGACGCTGGACACGCTCATGCAGGTGACAAGTGCCGTGCGGCGAAGCAAGGATGGCACGAAGACAGCGGATGTGTTCATTGACTATGCGCGTGCCTTCGATTCAGTGGATCACGGCTGCATTGTCAAGGCGCTTCTGCCACTTGGCGTTGGGAAGCATCTGGTGGCGTGGATCGCGTATTTTCTGAAGGAGCGCACGGCGCAGGTGCGGGTGAACAACGTGTTGTCGGAGGATATATGGCTCACCCGTGGTGTCCCTCAGGGCTCGGTGCTGTGACCGCTGCTGTTCATTGTCACGGTTGATTCGCTGAGCAAGCGGCTCAACTGCATTACTGGGCTGCAGCATGGGTTCTTCTCGGGCGACATCACAATTGTGTGCACGAGCGCTGATCTGAGTGCAATCCAGCAGACCATCCAGCATGGATTGGATTGCATCACAAATTGGTCGGCGGAGTACTACATGGAAGTGTTGGCGGAGAAGACTGAGTACACGCTATTCGGCGCGCGGGAAACGAACCTATTGAGCCTGAAGGTAGGAGAGACTGTGCTGAAGGAGGAGCGCACGCCGGCGCTGCTCCGTCTCACCATCCAGCCGCACAATGGGCTGAGCAAGCATGCGCCGAGCATGAAGGCAGCGGCCAACACGCGTTTCATGCAGCTCAGAGCAGTGGCGTCGCCTGAGTGGGTTCCGGGAAGGGAGAAGCTGCGCGCATTTTACCTGGCACTGGTGCAGGCCAAGATGTGCTATGGAGTCGCGTCATGGTGGTTCGATGCATCGCTTGCGGGTCGCGAGCGGCTGGGGAGGGTGCAAGCACAGGCGGCACACATAGTGGCGGGTATTCCCAAGGCTGCCAATCGGGAGGATGCCCTGCTCGAGGCGCGGCTAGAGCCGATCAGCGATGTGGCGCATCGGAGAGCGTCGGAATACTACCTGCGATTAAAGGCCAAAGGTCCACTGCACGCGAAGGAAGCGGACAGCATCTTCCCGCCCAAGCACCCGATTCACGTCAGGCTTGCGAAGGTACAGCACTTGTGCAGCACCATTGACAGCCCCGAAAAACCACACGACGCGCAGGTGTTGCAGTGGGCCAGGCGGGTTCACTTCAACATCACCACGTCGTGTGGCCTCAAGGCGGACGCACCAGAGAAGGACAAGAAGGTGCGCACTATGAGGCGCGTGCAGCGGTTCAGCGATTTTGACTACCAGGTGTGGACGGACGGTTCTGTGGTGCTGGGTGTCTCGTCAGGAGCTGGTGCGCTGGTATACCCGAAGGAGGGTCGGCGTGAGAAGGTGGTGCTGGGAGCTGGGTCGCTTGCCTGCAGCTACCGTGCGGAATGTGTGGCGATGGAAGCAGGGCTGAGGAGGCTGGTGGATGTCATTGAGCTGAGCAAGGCACACAGGACGCGGGTGGTGGCATTTACAGCCTCGCTGTCGCTGCTGATGGCGCTGAACACTTGTCCTGCAGTGGTGGAGGACGCGATACTGGGGCGCATCTGGGACCGCATACTGTGCTTTGTGCTGCTCCGCGTGCCCGTCAATTTCCAGTTCGTGTTCTCGCATTGCGGTGTGCCACGTAACGAGGCGGCAGACAAGGCAGCTGAGCAGGGAAACGCGAAGCCGCAGTCCTATCCGGCGTGGATCACTGACATCGTCACTGGGGTAGAGAGGCAGGTGCGGACCGAGATGTACAGGGCCTTTGAGGAGGGTCGGATGCCACGCACGCGTCGCAGTGCGCTACTCGATCACGTTCGGCCAGCACCGAAGCACTCCAAGGTAGATCGTCTGGGTGAGTCGTTATTGGCGCAGTTCAGAACGGGCACCTCGAAGCATTTCGGGTGGCTACACAGAGTGCTCACAAGCAAGATGGACCAGCTGGAGTGCAGATGGTGCAGCGCCCAGGACGCAACGAGTGACGCAGCAGAGGAATACCCTTCGCCAGAGACAGTGGCAGACAGTGAGACCGCACCCGACCTTGGGATAGCGACCAGGCAGAGCGACCCGATTATCTGCCCGTTGTGCAACATGGACTGTGCGCGTCGGCATGCAGGTGTTGTGCACCTAGTAAAGATTCATGGTCTGGAGAGGGATTGTGCATTGGCACTGTTCAAGAAAGCTAGGCAACCAGCACTGACGTACAAGAATGGATACACCTGCCATGTGTGCGGGGAGGACTTTGAGCGGCGGGGGTTGCTCGTGGAGCACATGGCACGGCACCCTCCGGATGTGGTGCCAACTGTCGAGGAGCGTCCAAAGAGACCCAGGGAAGAAGACACGGCCGAAGACGGAAACGCGCTCAAGTGCCCCTGGTGCGCGTAGAAGTATACAGCTCACGCGTGGCTGCGGAAGCACATGTTACAGAAGCACCCGGAAAAGCAGTTATCGAGAGGAGGCGAAGAGGCTCAGGATGCACCCGTGAGTGATGGCGAGGCAGAGCAGGAGGAGCAGCAGCAGACGGAATTTGTATGCCAGCAGTGCCATCGCGTCCTCAAGAGCAAGACGTGGCTCACCAGGCACAAGTGCGAACCCACCTCTATCATAAACTCGGAAGACTCGAACGTGGAGGAGCAGTCAGTCACAGCAGCGCGTCCCATTTGTGGCAAGGAGTACCGCTATAGGTGGCTGCTGCGGCATATGCTGACGAAGCATCCGGGCCACGACGAGCCATCGCGTCCTCAGCCACGCGTGAAGCCCAAGCGAAAGAAGATGAGAACAGAGGCTCAGTCACAGGGCGAGGGAAGTGGGCCACTGGGGTCGGCAGGGGATGGGGACGTGGACGTGGAGAGACCGCGGAAACGTCCCCGGTTAGGTCGCCACACTGAAGAGGAAGAAGGGAGAGATTATGTGTGTGGCAGGTGCGGCAGAGGGTACAAACAGTGGTATTCACTGGTTTGGCATACGCGCACGCATCACAGACACGCTACGACAGTGAAGCGGAAGATGAGGGACGGTACAGTAGCGGTGTCACCCCTCCTGGAACGATCACTCCAGTGCCCATACTGCCCAATGAAGTGTGCGCTTAAACAGTGCCTTACAATGCGCCTGCAGGCGAAGCACGGCCAACCGAGATGGCAGAACAGGCACAACTCGCTGAAAGTGGAGTGTAGGGAGTCTGCAGCCCACCTCTTGGTGTGCCCAAGCTTGCGAGAACTAAGGAAGAGGCACGAACTGGAAACCCTGAAGGACGGGGAGTTGTTCTTCAGTGCTCAACTGGCCAGCTTCTTGAAGGAACTCTTCAAGCTGGAGAGCCCATCCGCCACCACACCTGATGAATCAGAATTGAGACCTGCTCGAGCCGTAAAAAGGCATCGCTCGCCCACGGAGCTGGATACCACCTACCCCCCCTCTTTGGCAGCGAAGCTGATTGGGGTGTGCACTGCAAGAGTCATACGAAAGCGTGTCCGGGAAGCCGACTCGCCATCCAAGGCAATCTGTTTCAATGTTCCGCTGTGCGAAGTGAGGATGGGATCTGGGTTGCGTTCAACGTCCCCTGCTGGTCTGCAGAGCCAGGGGAGCAGCCGCGAGTCTAGCGCAGCACGAGCAGATTAAAAGCACAAAGAAAAAAAAATAAATAGATAACCTTGATGTAAGTGCTAAAAAGCCTCATCGTGTGGTCAAGGTCTAGTACCTGCGAAATTCTCTTGGAGTTTGAAGTGAAGCTAAGTTTTACCACTGTCAAAACGGTGGCATATCGACTGGGAATTGCTCCTATGGGGCCAGGGCGCACGAATTTAATACCTTATGGAGAAAAATGTGACTGCACAAATCGATCCGCGAAGATACGTCTACTATGCGTTCCGCGGTCCGGCACCCTGCCCAAGGGGAACCCGCCGAAGTCGTGTACATTGCGCTAGCTGTAGAGCCAGGGGTGACTTCAGAGGGTGAAACGCCGCAGCAACTATGGAGGGGTAGCGGGTTGCAATGGAGACCGTCCCTCCAGACCAACGTACCAGTCGTGGTCACCATCCACTGGCGAGGTGGGCGGGAAATTTATCTCCACCCAAAGGGGGTTTTAGTGGGTATTGACTGTCTCTCCAAGTATGAGTCCCACACTACCACGCTTAGCGGCGCGGTGTGCGTAGATGCATTTCCTCCTCTTCGCTAGTGTTGGGTGACTACTTCGTCGTTAATCCGCACAATGAAGAAATAAATAAATAAATAGATAAAATATGGCAAAAAAGGGAATAATTTCTTTTAATGTAATTTATTGCAATGTTTTATTTTATTTATAAACGAGATGGCATAATTTAAAAGACAAGGAAAGAAAACTTCTACTCACGCCGGCTATAAAATACTGCAGCGCATTAGGTGGAAATTGCTGACTGGAAGGTAAAAACGCGGCCATTACGATTTAGCAACAGGGACGGCAGTATGAGTGGGTGTGCGAAAGGGAGGATTGAAAGTTTCTACAAAATACAGCACCAACACTTAAATGCGGGGATGGACGTGCGTTCCATGTCCACGTAACCTGCTCGCGCCGTACGCGAATGAAGGCTTTTCCTGAAATGTCGCAAAGTAGAAAAAAAGGTGAGTGGGACCAACATCCTACGCTCATTTCATGCAGTTGAACGTTAAAGCAGATTGTGGCGGCTGCATGGTCGGTTTGCTAACAACGTTTGCGCACGGCTGTTGCACGGCACCGGCTGACTGAACTTTGCCACCACGTTGTGTAGATAAGCTTTTTACTTTGAACAGTTTCTTTAGGATGTTAACCGGTTGTTCGCTGAAGAAACTCTTAGCATTCTGTCAGAACTTCCAGTCCGTGCTTCTTCCTTCTTTCTCGCAAGCCTGGGCGCTCCAGCAGGTGCGCCACGGACTCCTTACACTTCGCTCTCAGCAAGAAATGTGCTCAATATCCTTTGTCTGCTGGCCGTGCTTCGGCTACAGGTGCATTGTAAGGTACTGTTTGAGCGCACACTCTACTGGGAATTGCAGGCGCTGCGGTGGTGTTCGCAGGAGAGGCAGCGCCGCTACTGTACCGTCCTTCCTCAGCTTCGTTTTAATACTCTGCAGTGCGTGCAAAACTGGTGTCGTTGTGCGCGTGTTTGACAAGCAAGCGAGTCCCACCACTTTGTGCATATAGTTCCTTTTTTGTCTTCAATTTTTGTGTGTTGGTCAGACCGAGGGCATTTTCGCTTCATTGTGTGCATCATCGCCAACCGCTTGTGGCTCCAATGGCCATCTTTTCCCTTGCCTTGCGGTGGCGTCTCACATGTTTCATTTTTCAGTGCTTTTTCGCTCCAAGGATGTGCCGCCATCGTCCCTACCTGCTTCCCAAGCCCCGCGCGGGATTTTTTTCTATTTAAGACAGCCAGCTTGGTGAGTTTCGGTGCTGGCCGAACGTGATCGAGTAGCGCACTGCGACGCGTGCGTGGCATCCGACCCTCCTCAAAGGCCCTGTACATCTCGTTCCGCACCTGCCTCTCTACCCCAGTGACGATGTCAGTGATCCACGCCGGATAGGACTGCGGCTTCGCGTTTCCCTGCTCAGCTGCCTTGTCTGCCGCCTCGTTACGTGGCACACCGCAATGCGAGAACACGAACTGGAAATTGACGGGCACGCGGAGCAGCACAAAGCACAGTATGCGGTCCCAGATGCGCCCCAGTATCGCGTCCTCCACCACTGCAGGACAAGTGTTCAGCGCCATCAGCAGCGACAGCGAGGCTGTAAATGCCACCACCCGCGTCCTGTGTGCCTTGCTCAGCTCAATGACATCCACCAGCCTCCTCAGCCCTGCTTCCATCGCCACACATTCCGCACGGTAGCTGCAGGCAAGCGACCCAGCTCCCAGCACCACCTTCTCACGCCGACCCTCCTTCGGGTATACCAGCGCACCAGCTCCTGACGAGACACCCAGCACCACAGAACCGTCCGTCCACACCTGGTAGTCAAAATCGCTGAACCGCTGCACGCGCCTCATAGTGCGCACCTTCTTGTCCTTCTCTGGTGCGTCCGCCTTGAGGCCACACGACGTGGTGATGTTGAAGTGAACCCGCCTGGCCCACTGCAACACCTGCGCGTCGTGTGGTTTTTCGGGGCTGTCAATGGTGCTGCACAAGTGCTGTACCTTCGCAAGCCTGACGTGAATCGGGTGCTTGGGCGGGAAGATGCTGTCCGCTTCCTTCGCGTGCAGTGGACCTTTGGCCTTTAATCGCAGGTAGTATTCCGACGCTCTCCGATGCGCCACATCGCTGATCGGCTCTAGCCGCGCCTCGAGCAGGGCATCCTCCCGATTGGCAGCCTTGGGAATACCCGCCACTATGTGTGCCGCCTGTGCTTGCACCCTCCCCAGCCGCTCGCGACCCGCAAGCGATGCATCGAACCACCATGACGCGACTCCATAGCACATCTTGGCCTGCACCAGTGCCAGGTAAAATGCGCGCAGCTTCTCCCTTCCCGGAACCCACTCAGGCGACGCCACTGCTCTGAGCTGCATGAAACGCGTGTTGGCCGCTGCCTTCATGCTCGGCGCATGCTTGCTCAGCCCATTGTGCGGCTGGATGGTGAGACGGAGCAGCGCCGGCGTGCGCTCCTCCTTCAGCACAGTCTCTCCTACCTTCAGGCTCAATAGGTTCGTTTCCCGCGCGCCGAATAGCGTGTACTCAGTCTTCTCCGCCAACACTTCCATGTAGTACTCCGCCGACCAATTTGTGATGCAATCCAATCCATGCTGGATGGTCTGCTGGATTGCACTCAGATCAGCGCTCGTGCACACAATTGTGATGTCGCCCGAGAAGAACCCATGCTGCAGCCCAGTAATGCAGTTGAGCCGCTTGCTCAGCGAATCAACCGTGACAATGAACAGCAGCGGTCACAGCACCGAGCCCTGAGGGACACCACGGGTGAGCCATATATCCTCCGACAACACGTTGTTCACCCGCACCTGCGCCGTGCGGTCCTTCAGAAAATACGCGATCCACGCCACCAGATGCTTCCCAACGCCAAGTGGCAGAAGCGCCTTGACAATGCAGCCGTGATCCACTGAATCGAAGGCACGCGCATAGTCAATGAACACATCCGCTGTCTTCGTGCCATCCTTGCTTCGCCGCACGGCACTTGTCACCTGCATGAGCGTGTCCAGCGTCGATCGTGCCGGTCTGAATCCTGCCTGCTGTGGCTCTAGTTTGTCCTCGATGCAGCCCCTAACACGTCGCGCCACGATGCGTTCCATTAGCTTACACAGCGTGCTCGTAAGCGTCACCGCCCGAAAGGACGCCATACTGCTCGCCGGCTTGTTCGGCTTCAGCAGTGGGACTATGATGCCGTGCCTCCACTTGGCTTGCACCTGCCCCGTACGCAAGCTGCAGTTGAACAGACGCAAGATGCACCGCCTTGATACCCTGCCTCGCTGCTTCAGCTCCTCACAGTGGATCTCATCGTCGCCCGGCGCCGTGCCAGAAGACAGCTCACGCAGCGAAACGTCCAGCCCTGCCTAGGTGATGGATTGGAACGCGCTTCGCCTGGTGCTCGGTATCTTCATTTCTGGTGCATGTGGTGCCTTCGTTGACCTGGCCATGTGCATTTGGGCCAATGCCTGTGCCTGCTGGTGCTTGGTCAGCGGATGGCCATCCACCACCAGTACCGGCGACGTCAGTGGCCGTGGCGCGTATATCGACTTCACCAGGTTCCAGCTCACCGATTCTGTGGTCGACAGCTTCGGCGCATTCTCCTTCCACCGACCCAGCGCCGTGTCAGCAAGCACCTTCCTCCGCCAGCGAATCAGCGCAGCCCGCTTCCGTTCGTTCTTGCACTCCTGAACCATCTTGTCCAGCTTCGTCAGCTCCGGCGTCCAAAACGGCGGCGCCACACCCTTACCCTTGGGAATTGTCCTCTTTGCGGCCATCCGGATGCCTCTCGTCACTGCCTCATTCATGGCATCCGCACCCTTGGCCGACCTCTTCATTCTTCGGAATATGAACTCGTCACTCACTTTTCTAAACTCACGCCACCTCGCCTTGTTCCACGCGTACAGTGTACGGGCGGGTTTGGAGGGAGCAAGCACGTCCAGGCTGGCGCCCACGAACCCATCGAACGTGATCCAGTAGTGATCACTGTCTGGGCTCAGTGTGGACTTCCAGTTAGATATCTCGCAACCTCTACACAGCGTGCTGTCCGGTGACGAAAGTGCGGCCGTGCCCGGCTGTCGCCTGGTGGCCAATCCGGATTTGGCAATCAACAGGTCGTTCTGCACGCACCAGTCAACTATGCACTCCCTCTCGTCATCACTCGGACGTAACGGATCCCACAACACGTGGTGTGAGTTCACGTCCGCTCCTACTACCAATGTCCCGCTTGCTCCCAGCAAGGTGTCCAGGGACTCGCTGGAAGTGTCTGCCTTTCTGGCGAAGTGCGCCGATGTGATCGTTAGACTCGCAGCGGCCGAGAACCTCAGTGTCATTGTCGCTCTCTCCGGAGCCTTCTTTTCTAGAACACCCACCTCCACACCCACCCCGTCTCTAACCAAAATCGATACCCCGCCCCCGTGAGGCGTCCTCGCCTGCCCCACGTGTTGGCATCCACCTATTTTTAGCGCGGCACACTCAGCCGACGTCAGGCGCGTCTCCTGCAAGAGACAAAACAAAACCATGTCCGCACCGAGCTTCCTCTCCAGGGCAACCCGCTTCGTCTGGGAGAGACCCCCAGAGTTCCACTGGGCGCCACGTATCTGAGGACCAGAATTGCGCTCAACGTCCCCGCTGACAAGCAGCAGGAGCCGCAGCACATCTAACGTAGCACGCCCGCACGTGCAGGGAAGTATTCGAACAACTTCATTCACCCCAGAGTGTCGGTGGTGCTGCATACTTTCTCTCAGGGTTCTGTCAGCCTCTTGCCCGCCACAGTCCTGTCGGACCGGGCATTGTGCGGGTTCTTTGCTTCCTCCTGGACAGATTGACGGGCGCTGGTACCACGATGCGTCACCCGCAGTCACCAGGGAAAGTTCTTCGCTTTTTTAAAAAAAATTGTTATGAAAACTAAATGATTTGGTTCGGCTCGTCTTCAGGATCCATTCTTTATTTGCTCACCGTCACTCGCTTCCGTGTTGTCTTTTCACCAATACAAAAACAACTGTTTTTTTATCTTCTCTTATATCGTCTTTGTGACTCAAATTTGCGTTCATTTTTACCACAAAACATTCGTGTGTAAGCTTCTTCCTTTCAGTATCTGTGTTTTATTCCCTTGCTACTCTAGAAAAAAGGTCATTGCAAGTTGCATTTTTCGTGCGTTTTTGCGTTTCCTTGTTCTCGAACTCGAATTTGAACGTCAAGCTAACAAGCAAAAAATAAAGCACAAGAAGCAATAAAACGACATAATACAAAGCTGCCTTGTCGGCAGAAGTTTGTGTGCCCAATTTTCATTGTTCATTTTTTTCTTTTCCCCCCTTTGTCCTCTTTTTTCTCTGCGCATCCTCTCTTTTTCTTTTTCTTTTCGACCTTTCTTCGCGTTCTTCCCAGCCGTGCTCTTTCCCGCCTTACAAAACTCTCCTGCAATTCTTTTATTTTTCATTTTCACAGCCTAATTTATCATTCTTTTGTTCCCTTCTTAGTTTCCTTAGCGCCCCTCATTCCTTTTCACCCATGCCTAACTGCGTTTTTCACACCGTGCTCCACTTTCTTTCTTTCCTTTCTTTTTTTCCTTCACTCTCCTCCCAAGGGTCCGTTTCCCCGCACCCTTTCCCTGCCCACTCCACTTTTTCAGCATCCTTTCACCCTCCTCTCTTCTGTTTTCCTTCCCTGCCTTGTTGTTCCCCGCTTGCCACAAAACAAGTTTGGTGCCTTTTTTAAAAACGCAAAATTGCAAATAACCCCACACCGCGCTTTCCTTCTGTCAAACCCAGCCCCCCCCCCCCCCCCCCCTGCGTCGCACATTGTCTTCACGTCGCTATGCGCACAACTTGTCGTCCCTTTCTCCTCGTCTGCTAAATACGCGCACCCCCTGGTCCTTTTACCCTCCGCACCCCTTCTCACTTCTCCTTCCCCTCCCCGCCTCCCCCCTTTTCCCTGCCCTTTTCCCTCCCCTGTTGCTTTCCCGCTTCGTCGTCCTTCTTCAGCCCCTTCGTACCTCCTCCTCGACTGTGTACGCAACAACGCTTCGGAGATAAAGACCCTTGCTGTTGCCTTTGACCCGTCTCTCTGATCCGCGTGCACCTTCCTTCTTGCACACTTCTCGCTTCCCTCATTGGCCCTCACGCTCACTGTCACTCTTGTTGCCAACCACGCGCAACTTGCCTTCCTGTCCCTTTACGTCCCCCGCTCTGCAAAGTCCCATGTCCTTCCGACATCCCGTGTTCATTTGTCTAAACAAAAACAAAAACAAACACCGTCCCTCTCCGCGGCTGTCAAAAGTTCCTGCGCCTTTCTCGCGCAAGTCCTCTGCCGTTACCGAGTCTCACAGCCGGCTCCTTCTCATCACCCTCGCCCCCAGCTGTTGCAGTTCTTTGGTTCCTGCGCTCCCTTTGTGCACTTGCACACCGTCTCATTTCCCTCGCGCCGATCCCCTCGCCACCTTGCTGTGTCTCACTCTGTTCCTTGCCTATTGCTTGCCGCTTTTCTCGTCTCGTTTTCCTGCCCACAAGCGCTTGCGTGCCCAATTCCGGTCTCGCCAGGCGCCCTCGCTATCCCTGCTGTGCCCCTCTCCTCCCGTTTCTCCCCCTCCCCCCGAGGTCTGTGGTGACTCTTCCTCTTCGCCGTGCACCTCCGGCGTCTCAAGCACCGTCCGTCAAAAACAAGGCATTCCCTTCACGCCTCCTTCGGCGTTCCGCTCTGCGTTTTCTTCCGCGCCTTTTCAACACCGGCGCGTCTATCTCTGCTGTTGTTTTTCCGCTTTCCCCATTCAATTCGCCCCTCGTTGTTCCCCGCTTGCTGTTTTTGTCGGTCCTTCTTTCCCTGCGCTCTCCCCTCCCTTCCCGGTGCGCGCTGTGTCGTCTCCTCGGCAAAAAAGGAATTGGACTTTCCTGTTGCGCGTTTGCCTTGCCGCACGCGCAACCCTCCTCCACCGCCCAAGTCTCTACTCATGCACCGTCTGCCCGCATACCCTTCCTCGTCATCGCCAGGCCATGAGTTTCTTCGCTGCAGCTCGGCAAACCCGCCTGGTCTCTCCTCCATTCACTGCCGTCCCCCAAAACAACGCAACCGTCCAAAGTGCTGCGAACGTTCACCTTTCATTCCCTGTTCACGCGTCTTGCAAGTCTTGCTCCCACGACGGCTCCGTCGATAAACCTCGTCTCTTCAAGCGCCGTGCCTTTCTCCCCCAAATCTCCTCTGCCCTGTCCCATTCCCGTTGTCAGGCCAACATCGCCGACAACAATGGCTGTCCCTGCTGTCCTTTTCCGATGGTGTCCTGCGCCACCACAAATGTCTCGCCCCCCGCTTTCCGCGGTGTGCGTCGCCCTCCCGCGCCACGATTGCTCCGCCTCTCCTCCCAAGTGGTGAACGCGCCCGCTCACCCCTCCGTCCTCGGTGTCATTTCGTGCCGAACAAGTTTTACTTCACTCCAAAATGCGCAGCGCCTAATTGAAACGCCGCCAGCCGTTCCTCTGCACCAAAAAGGTCTACCAACGTCGCTTCGCCCAGCGGTACGTACCTTTGCTTCCACACGCACCGCGTTGTCCTCCCTCGCCACGTGTCTGTTCTTTTCGTGTGCCATCTCAACAACTCCCTGTGCGTCACGCCTCGCCGCTTGCTCTTCGAAGCCTTCCTGCCGATTTCCGGCACGCCAGCCATGCAATGCACCCGGCTTTCTTGTGTTCGAACGCAAGCCGCCATCCTGTTCCGCGCGCTCTCCACACCTCCATTCGCCCACGTGTCTTCCAGGCCGCCATCCAAAATTTCGCGCGTACTGCAAACGTTCCTGACCACTCCTCCCCCCTCTGATCACGTCTCCACACCGCCAGCGCAAATTGCTCCTGAGCTCACTCCGACCCTCCTTTTTCCTTTCGTCATCCCGTCTCAACTGCGTCTTACACGCCCCCTGTCGCCCCCCTCCGTCCTTATTTTCCCGCTTCCCCTCCTTCCCTCTTTCCCTCTTTCCCAGCGGCCCAACTCCTAGTCGGTCATATGCCCACATGCCTGTTCCCCCCGTCCATGCCTCACTTTTCCTGCCGCCGTTGCCATTTCCCTGCGCAACGGAAGCCCAAGCCGCGGCCCCCAACGTCCTTTCCTGTCAAGTCTCACCAGCTCTTTTCGCTTTCCCTGCTTCCTCAAGCCGCCTCGCAATGTTCTCTCCGAATGCCCACACAAAATTCGCAATCTCTGCCTCCGCGCGCCGCCTCAACCGGTGTTCATTGCCTCATCAAAAAAACGACCCGCTCAAAAACAAGCGTCTTCCCTCCCTCCGCTCTCCATTCGCTTTCAATGCTTTTAACGCTTTTCCTTCCTTCTTCGCTCGCTGCTTTCTCCCATCCCAGCTCACGCCTCCCCTTCCTCTCCGCATGCCCAAAAACAAAACGGAGCAAGCAGCCTTGCGCCACACCGTTATCACGTTTCCTATCCTCCGCCGTTCCTGCCGCCTACGGTCACCTGTCACCGTTCACCTTGCGTGTTCCTGTCGCCGTCTGTCCCGCATTGCCTCTCGCTCCAGATTGTCAGCGCACAATGCAGTCTGCAAAGCGAAACCCCCAACTCCCCATGCCTCGTCCCCACTGTTGCCTCAAACCGCAAGTCTCACGTCCGCCCCTGTTTTCGCCGCGACACTGCTCTCACTCCGCGTTCGGCCGAGTCGGCCCACGTTGTGTTTATCTTTCGCAAATTCCGCGCTCTTCGTTCGCCCCTGGCGACAACGCGCAAACGAAAAGTCTGCGCTTGTCGATCTTGCGCCGTTCCCGTCACTGCGTCGTTTCCTTCTCGCCCCCCTGTCCTTCGCTGCGACGTGTCATTCCACGCGTCTCTTCAATTTCGCGTATCTACCTCCGCGCTACTGCGGCGCATCGCGTCACGCATCTTTCGTACCACAGCTAACGCGTCACTGCAGTCCGGCAGTCCCTCTGGCCTCTCTTCACATCGTCCTACCGCCGATGCTTCTTGCGCCCCTTTCCCAAGGGCCCTGCCTCTTCTCGTATTCCTGCCAAGCCTTCTCCCTCGCCTATGTTCCCTGCGTTTCCTTTACTCACGGCCGGCTTTCCAACGCAAAAACGCACCGCCTTCCCGTTGCCGTGGCCATCGCAACCTGTGTCACTCTCTCCCTATCTCCGTCCGTGCGCTGCTGCAAGTCGCTGCTCGCTTCCTCCTGCCACGGCCTCTCCGCGCGGGCGCTCGCTCACAAACAACACCACAGCAAATCGAATCTCTTTCCCACTTCCTTGCCGTTCCTAACAAACAGTGCCTTCCGTGCGTCCGAAAAACGCTTTCTGTCCTCGTTCCTGTGCCTTGCATTTTCTGACAACCCTCTCCCCTCGTCCGTCCACACGGCAGCCACGCCGTGTGTTGCTTCACTGCGTCATCCCCCGTCGCGCGACCTCGCGGTCCGTTGCCCAACAAGCCACAACGCACGCTTCGGCCACGTCTCCAAACCGCTGCGCAATCGTCTGCGCACAACGCGCCACTGCTTCCCCTCTCGAAGTTCGTCTTGAGCACGCCTTCCGTTTTCATCCCCGCCCTTCTTTCCAGTGCAAGGCTCAGTCGCCGTACTTGTCGCTAGCACTCCCACCTCTCCACGTGGCGCACGCCCGCCATCGCACTGAAACCCTTCCTCCGCGGCTCTGCGTGGTCGCCTGCCAGCCTCAGAAAAAAACGTCCGCCCCCCGCATACGCCTGCTTCCACCCTCGCGCTCCCTGTCACGAATCTGGGCTGCAGTCAAGTAAGCGCCTCTGGCCGCGTCATCTCGTGCGCGTCTGTCGTTGCGCACGCCACCGGTTCCGCTTGTTGTCCACGAAGCAGAAAGTACGTCCGCGCCGCTCCTCGGTTCGCGTTACTCAGTGACCTCACCTTCCTCCGTCCTGGTTTCTTCTCGTTATGGTCTCCTTCCACTTTGGCCTGTGACGCCCCACTTGTTTCTCTGTCGGCGAGTCGCGGTCCACTCGTACTCCCACGCCTCTTTGCCACCGCCCCCAATCTGCACGCCGAAAGCTGCCTTAAAAAAATCCAGTCCATTCGCTCTCTGCTGCTCTCTGCCGTCTCACTCACAATCTCACCTCCTTCGCACGCGCGTTCCACAAACAACATTTCCACCGTGCCTCCATCCCCTCCTGTCCCGCCACTCTTCGTTGATGCTCCGTGCCCTGCGCGTCTTAGGCTGCCTTCCCTCCGCTGCGCGTTTTTCTTCCCACCCTTCGCGGTTCAAGCTACGGTGCGTGCGCCTCACCTTTTCTCTCGTCTCCCCCACACGACCGCCCTCTTCTGTCGCCGCTCGACTTCCCTTAAAACCTCCCCTCCCTTTGCAAACCTCTCCCGCAAAGCTCTTCCTCTCCCTTGTCGCCCGGTTTCAAACTGTGTCGGCTCGTGGCGCGTTTTTATCGTTTCCCCGCGCACACGTACAAACAACTCTGTCCCCTATCCTCCCGTGCACCACACCGCCCATGCGGGGCTACACCTGCGGTTTGTCGGTGCTTCACGCCAAGCAGCGCAGCGCACTCCGCACGCACAGCGCGCTGATTTCCTTTCTCTCGTGCAACCTGCGCTCTGCTCGTCCCCCTTCTTGTTTGCCGTCATGTCGTCTACTGTGCCGTGGTCTTTGCCTCCCTTGCCCGTGCTTGCGATTCGTTTTTCTCCACCGCACAGTCGCTTGTGCGACTGGTACTCCCATGTCCACTCTTGTACTCTCCACCCCTAAAGCCACCCACGCCTTCGCGGCACTCACCCCCTCTCCCCCTCGGCCCGGATCGCGCCGGTCCTGCGGCGACGTCTCTCGCAACTTTTCCGCTGCCACCATCTTGCACCTGTGTGACGCGCCTCCGCTGCTTGGCGGCGGTGTCGGTGTGTCGCACCCACGCGGTGCGGCCGCAGCGTCTCTTCTGTCTCTGTCTCCAGCGCTCGTGGATGGCACAGTGTGTCGTCCTTCCACTCGCCGCACGATGCACGTCGAGCTACGTCCCCGCTGCTTGTGGGGGTTACGCGTCAGGCGTTGCCCGCTTCGCGCCTCCCACCGCGCTCGGTCGCTTCAGAACACCCGTCCCCGCTGCCCGGCGCCCGGTCTGCCGCTGTTGCTCATTTCCTGGTTCGCGCGCGTTACCTCGTTCGGCCCGGGTGTTCGGCGGCGCACCGGCAGGCAGGCTGGGCCGGTTCTTCTTCGTGTGCGGCGCAAAGACAAACGCCCTCGTCTCTCGCACGCGGCGCACCAGGACCGCATACAGTGCGTTTCGCGTGCACGCGGTGTCCGCGCTCGGCGCATGGCCAGCGAGGATCTGCATGGGCACCAGGACGCGCACAGACGCAGCGCGGAAGACACAGGGGGCACCGACGTGCGCAACAAACAAGCGGCGTCGCGCGAGAGTCTGGCAGCGCCTCGCGTTGAGCGCAAATACACCCGCAAGAAGACGCGCTGACGCTTGGTCGTCCCTCTGACCACCGCCTCGGTACAGAAGTGCGTGGGACACCGCCTCTCGCATCGGCGACGAGCGCGGCCATCCAACACGCTCCGCGTCTAGTGGCGGGAAGACGTCGCCGTCTGGCTCCGACAAGACCATCGTGAAAGGGGGTGCCGCGCGGAACGACGGCGTGCCGCTACTCTGTGCTCCACGCCTGAGACAGAACCGAACCGCAAGGTCGTTCGAATACCGGCAGTAACGGTGGGCCGCCTGAACGCCCAGGCACAGGAAAGCAGCGCACCGCGCGGGGGAACTGGTCAGGTGGATGCACGCATGACGTCGAAAACTGTCCAACGCTGCCAGAGGCCAGCGCCCACCGCCCTCGCAGCAGGCCGCGCGTTCTCGCGACCAGCGTTTGTGGACAGGCCGAAGGGCCGGGGCGAGAAACGCGTGTGTCAGCCCGAGTTTCACTTTGAGGTGGCGTTGGTGCGCAAGCGTTCCCCGGTCACTCGCGCGCGTTCCCGGTTCCCCATAATGGTCCCACGTTCGGCTGTTGCCAAAATGACCGCCGACTAGGCACGGACCGCAGGCAGCCAGGCGAACACTTCTGCGAGTTGCAAGGTCGAGTCGGCCAAAGGTCGCAGTCCGACACCGAAGTGCAAAGCACAAGGCCACATGGCAACCGGCGCGAAGCGAGGGAGTGGCCAAAGAAAAGCAATGGACAGGTTCAGAGGGACCAGTCAGGTGTGTCACAGGGGGCGCTCACCCCGAAGCATTGCTGAAGAGAAAGCGGCTCCACGATGGTAAGGCCGCGTAGAAACTGGTCCCGGCGAAAGGCAGCCTTGGCTTCAGAGCCATGTCACCGCGAGGCGTCCTTGAAGTAGCGTCGCGACTTGTTCATCGCGTGCTTTTTTCGACGGCTTGCGTTTGCTTTTGCTTTGTGCCTACCTTCTGGTTGATCTCGCGCCGATGTCCTAGCAGAGGAACGAAAGCGTACAGTGCTTTCGGTCTTGCTTACCGTCGTCCTGCTGTTCATTGCGACGCTGACACGTCGGAAAGTGCGATTCGCGCGACATGCAAAGTCGAGAACTGATGCTGGTCGTCGTGGATCTCGAGCTCGACCCGACCAACGGACACGGCGGCGGGGGAAGTTGGTCGAAGCGAAGAACTAAGTCACTGAGCGTCTCTCTGCACACGGATGCGTTTCGAGTTCGCAAGGATCAGTTGCTTCCAAGCCTGACGACGGCTGCGAGGCCCGAGCGAAGCAGGGGGACGAGCTCCCAGAGTGACTTCCCGGCGTCTTTTTGCTTGCCTGTTTTCGCGCCCTTCGCCCGCACTTCTGGCTCTGCCACGCGGCCTGCCCGAAGCAGTTCTTTATTGTCATGTGCACAGGTACGCCGGTTGCGTTGGCGGATACGATGGTCACGACCGGAAGCGGTTGTACTGGCTCTGCCTTGCCTACGCCCGCGTGCGTGCGGCAAGGCCCGTGGGGCTTAAGCCTTTCGCCGCGGAGGCGTGTGTCGCGCTGCCGTCGCGTTCCCGCGTCAAATTCGCCTGCGCGCGTAGCGAGCTCGTGCGAGCGACCATCGAGCCACGCGTGCGCAGCATTAACGCTCAGCCTCCTCCCTTTCGCGGCGGAGTGCCGATGAGCGCGCGAGGCGCACCGCCGCGCTGTCCTCACGGCGTTGTCCTTTCGCGGCTCCGACCCTTGGTCCGGCCGGTGTCCGACTCGCGTGGCCAGCACGTCGTCGCGAGTTGCGCAGAGCTGAACTTGCCCGCTAGAGGCCACACCACTTCGCGCACCGAACCGTGTGTGCAGCTGCGTTGCGCTTGGCAGGAGCGCTGCGGTGCGGGCCACCAAGTCAGGAGGCACCGCGGCCCGGCCTTGTTCGTACGTTGGTGCCGTCGTGCCGCCCGCGGCGCGTCGCCTCATGCTTGAACGCACAGCTTTACGCGGGCACACCGGTCCCGCTCTGCGCCATTCGGGCATGGTGCAGACGCCGATTGCTTGCGCGCTACTTTCCACCCGAACCAAGAAAACAGAACGCATCAGGCAGCGAACGCGCTGAGCGGGCGGACCGAAGTGCAGTCAACCGTGCGCCACCTACGCGGCGATTCGTAACCGCGGCGGGCGACGAACAATCTCTCGAAACTGCTTGGGGCACGCAGAGGTGCGCGGAGACGGCACGCAAGGCAGGCAGCGGGGCGCCCGGCAGTCGACAACGGAGGCCGGCGCCACCACGCCACCG
Organism: Trypanosoma vivax; assembly: GCA_021307395.1. Taxonomy (NCBI): domain Eukaryota; phylum Euglenozoa; class Kinetoplastea; order Trypanosomatida; family Trypanosomatidae; genus Trypanosoma; species Trypanosoma vivax. The sequence goes on from SOPI01000534.1 coordinate 43,112, forward strand.
AGGCGACCTGACTCACTGCTGACGCCAGGGGACGCGACGCAGAATGAATGTTGACGCGGAAGGGGCGGAAGAGCACGGCGCCCAGGCTTGAACGCGTCGAGGTGCCTTTGCGCCCGCGGATTGGACGCGCGCGGACAGGGCGATGCAAGGGAGGCCAGCATGTGGCAGCGCCAGGGGCACGAGCGGGGGAGGCGACGACAGGGACCTCAGAGCGTTGCTGGTCAGTCGGGGGCGCACCAGCAGGGGCACTGGGGGATATGGTCGCGGTGTTCTTGCTTTGGGCCGGCGGGGACGCTCGCAACGCGCAGAGGAGGCACGGGACGCGCTTTGGGTGGCGAGAAGAGAACGGAAATGCAGGTCAAGGCATGGGGGAGGCACAGCGACAGGTTCGCGTTCGTCGCGACTGTGACGTGTGGGTTTGGGCTGCTAGCCACGCACGCGGCAGGGCACAACGCGCCTGCCGGCTTGACGGACGGGACATCGACGAAAATATGCAACGTCGGCGGGACACTGAGAGAAGCAAGCGGCGTGGCAATGTGGATGGCGGAAGCGCTCGAGGGCATGGCGGCGCGCGCAGAGGCGAACGCCGCCGCAATGCTGACAGCAACACGCGTGGCGAGGGCAGCGGTCGGCGGGAACGAGTCACTTGTGCCTGAGGAGGCTAAACAACTCGGACGCGAGGCAACGCGAGCAGTGGACACGACACGCGCATTGCGCGGCCAAGCGTCACGACTCGCGGCGGTCAGCATCGCCACTGAAAGCGCCGCCGCAACAATCGCGGAATGGGCACTCTTGCTCGCCTTCGCGCTTTCAGGCAGCAATAAAAATACGTGCATCGTCTCGTCGGCAATCACTACAGTCGGCCAGAACAAAAAGGACTCGGCCATTCTGACATCGAAGTGCGCCGCCCTGTACAGCGACAGCGCTAAAAAGCGCTTTTCGCCGCTAACGGCAGCACTGCCCAAGGACGAGGTCAAGCGAATCATTGCAGCGCTTGGTAAGGAACAGCTCGCAGGCACCGTGTCTTCGGCTCTCACAACAGACACGGGTACGCACGTCGGCGCGAAACTGCACCGAACAGCGACCACAGCTTCGTAACCAATACTAGCAGCCTACCAGGCCAGTACCGCCAACTACGGCCTCAACATCGACAGCAGCGGCGGACAGGAAGCAGCAGTCACATTCGGCACATTTTTCACACTCACGACCAAAAGCAGCGGCAGCGACGGAAGCATCGCATTCAAAAAGGACGCACACATGGGGCCGCAGCAACTCAACCTCGACAATGTGACAGCAGAACTAACAGCCGCAGCGAAGCTTAGCGGGCTGGACAGCGGTAAGCCATGCACTGGCATCGCACCAATCGCGTGCGAGGACACCGAAAAAACACTAAGACGCATCGACGCGGCACTCAACGTCGCACAGCTCACATACGCCGCGGCGCACGAAGAGGAAGGCACACAAACGCCACAACCGGCCGGCGCCCAGCCAACCAACAAGCAAAAAGGCACAACACAAAACGCGCACAGCACACACAACGCACATCGGACAAAGCTCGAGGACGCCTTGCCATCAACAGAAAGCGCACAACCTCAGGCACAACAGTGGGCACGTGCCGCACAACTCGCAGCGGCAGCAATGATCAGCACATGCGCGTGACACACGCACAAGGTGACGCGAAGAAAGAGCAAACAAGTACAGCAGACAGAGCACGCAGGCTTGGCGCAACTCAGAAAAACAAGAAGGGCCAAAGCGCCCAGCAAGCACGGCACGCAAGAAGGGCACGCGCACGTGCTCATGCACATGCACATGCGGAAAGCCGGAAAAAGGCAACCAGCACGAAGGGCAAAAACAATGCAAGAAGTGGGGGAAAAGCAACACCGTAGCGCTCAGGCCCGCACACACCGACAATGCAAAAACAGAAAGGAAGGCCACAGCGAAAGAAACATGCAACCGGCGTGAAAGCAGAAAACACGCATGCGAGAAGCACGCGCAGAGACGCGACGCAACGCAAAGACACGCGCAAACAAAAAGGGAAAAGGCCACCGGACACGCGGAAAAAGAAACACGCACGCACAAGGCAGCGAACGACGCAAAAAGGGGAACTCGATGGGAGGAAGGTCACAACGCACACCAGGTGCCTCGGCACGCAACGTGGACGCGAAGCGCATACGCACAGCAGCGCAACAAGGAGGCGCGACAAGGAACCGGCAGACCGCGCAAAGCAAAGGCACCTGCGACAAGACAAGCAGGGAAAAGAGGCCCCGAAAGCGCACAAGCGAAGAGGACCGCAACACAGGCACAGCAAGAAAGGACACACACCACAGGGAAACACATCACCAAAGGGCCCGTGCAAAGCGAAAAACCAGACGTGAGAAGGAGATACATGCACAGTCGTGGAACAAGAAAGCACGCAAGGCATGCAACGACAGACGAAGGTGCGCACGAAAAAGGGCAACGGCCTGCACACTCGAGGCACCGCCCCAACAGGCAACCCCACCGCACCGCAACACACACCACAGGTCAACCAACACACGGCACCACAGAGCAACACGCGCCGCACAAAAAATCGTGCCTTTTCAAAATGGAAGGCGCAGAGGCAGGAACAGAATAGGCAACAAGCGGAACACAAAAACAGGGAAAAGAAACGAGGGGACAAGGCGAACAGGCAAAAGACGAACACGGAACGCAAACAGCATCGCACCGAGAGCAGAACAGCTCCACACGCATAAAATGACACGGCGAAGGAAAGCGCAAGAAGACGGAGCACACAGAAGACGAACACACGCAAGAAGGTGGGGGAACACGGGGCCACAAACTGACAAGAGGCCGCGACGCACGCAACAGAAAACGCACAGGGAACACTGCGACGCAGCGAAAGGGAAAGGCACCGCAGAAGAACAGCACACAGACAGAACACAAAAGGAAAACGGAATGCGGCACCGCGGGCAAACGCTTGCAGCAAGCAATGTCACCACGAAAGGCCCACAACCTTGCCATTTGCATGGCGACAGACAAAACAGCACAGAGCACGCACGCCCCGCAACCACAGCAAACAAAAAAGAAAAGATAAGGACAAGATGGGGACAAGAAACGCCACTCAGAACGAAACACCGACCGAGGAAGCAGCAGAGCGCACAACACAACACCACCAAGCAAAATGAAAATCGTGACAAAGAACAAGGTCAGACACGCAACCATAAAAGAGCCACGAACACGCCGACAAGACGAAAAAGGACGCGAAAAGTGGCCAGGAAAGAAGCAACAGGCGCAAGGCACGGCACAGCACTCCACACACAACACGACGCGACACACCAAAGAAAAACACGCGACACCACAACACAGCACGACACAGCGCACCACAACGCAGCGCGGCGACGCGGCAAATCACAAGAAAACAAACAAAAGCAAAGACAATGCGAAAACAAAAGCGAGCAAAAACAGCACGGGCCACATGGAAAGAAAAGGGCAGGCCAGACAACAGGGACAAGCGAAAGCGAGGACAAGACAACCATTGAGCGGGACAGAACACACAGGAAGAGCAAGAGGACAACGAAAGCAGACAAGCAATAAACGGCGCAAAAAAACAAAACGGGCCACGACACGACACAACACCACACACCAAAACACGCAACACCAAAACACAACACGACGAGGCAAAACACGAAGCAAAAGCAGACACAGAGGCAAACACAAAACGCAATACAAAAAGGCTTGGAGACAAGCACTCCACAGTTCGTGCTTGCAAAAAGGCGACCTCGCCATGAAAGAAATCCAACAGCAGAGAGTCAGAGAAGACAAAATAAAAAACAGCAAAAAAAACAGAAAAAAAAAAAGAAAAAAAAGAGAGAAAAAGAAGAAGAAAAAAAGGTGAAACAGCCGAACAGACAAGAGAGGTGACAAAATGCGGAAGCCCAAAAACAAAGAAAAAAAACAATGTTTTACGAGAAACAGCAGGGGGTAAAACAATAAATAAAGTAAAAAAAACAGAACAAAAAATAGCAAATAAAAGAAATTAAATTAAAAAAATAAAAAATAATAATAAATGGAAGACCAAGAAAAATTAATCAATTTACGCAAAGGCGCATAGAAAAATACGAAAAACAACACATGCCGAAAAAAACAACAATTTTTAGTTTGAGAGAAAATCGTTGAAATCAATAAACTTTCTTTAAAAAATTGCACAAAAAAAAATTTAAATAAAAAAACAGCTTGACTTGGACAAACGAGCAAAAAAATAAAAATAATAGAGCAGAAAAAAAAAATAATAATAAAAGAAAAAAGTTAAAAGAAAAACCAACATTTAAACTTCTTTTAACATCTTTTTAAATTTAACTAAAATTTAAAAATTTAGCAAAACTTTATTGCCCTTTGAGCTGACGAGTAGGGCTGAAAGCTTTCCAGTTTACCTTTAATTTTAAAAAATAATAAAACGTAAAAAAAATAAAAACATAAAAAAAAAAATAATAATAATAAAATAAAATTTCATAAGTCTAATTCAAAAATTTTGAAAAAATTAACCTAATTTTATGTTTATAGTTTATACGCTATGAATTGAGTCGAACGAAGTCAGTTGAAAAAAATAAAATTCATAAACAAAAATATAAAAAGATTAAAATAAAAGAATTCAAAAAAAAAGATTCAAGTCCGTATTTTTTCTGCTTAAATTTTAAAAAAAAAGCTAAAAATCATACGCCGATTACTCAAGCGAAAAAAAATATTAGAAGAGAAAAAAAGATTGCTTCATTCAATTTTAATAAACTCAAACTTTTATTTTCCTAAATATCTCTTTCTTCTTTTTTTTCCATGCTTCATGTCTCCGCGGTCCTATTTGTTTCTTCGTGTCTGTGGCGTGCCCGCAGATTTTTCGCTGTGGTTTTAGTAGTTTTCTTTTTCTGCTTTTGCTTTCTCCTGCTTTTGCTTGCAACAGGTCAACCAATTTTATGTATGGTGTTGCCGCAAAAAAAGCAAGTAAAAAATTCAAAGCAGCAAAAAAAGCACTATTTCTTTCCGGCTTTTGGCTGGCGTCGCTGTGTGTTTCCGTACTCTCCCAATCCTGTCATTCCTTCAACAGAAAAATGTTAGAGTTCAAGAATTTCTGCTTGAAGTCAGTTTCCTTCTGCTGCGCTTTTTCGCCCGCCTTTACTCAGTCAACGCAAACCAGACCCTTAGCAGAAACTTTGGCCATGACATTAGCCAAATTTTTGCCATCCACTGCGTTGTTTCTTTGACCCGCTGTACCCGCTTTGACCCTAGTTGCTCTCCCCTTTTTTCGATAACACCTGCATTCCTTGGCGCACCCCTCCCCCTCCCCCGTGCTTTGCCCTCTCTGCCGCAGGTCCATTTCCTGCGCAAGTTCCTCGTGGCCTGTCTTTTGTCTTTCCGATTTTGCCTCGTTCGTCTGCACTTTTCATGCTTTTCTCTCGGGCCATGCTTCAAGCATGGTCTATGGCCAATGCTGAGCCGCGTTGCCTTATTTACTTGCTTGCCTCTTATCGCCTTGTGGCTTTCCTCTTTTCCCAGCTTTTCCGAAAATCGCCAGTCCAAAGACTCTTTCCCTTCTTCGTCGACCCGTGCAATTTCCACTCCCGCATGCTCTTCCCGACCCGCTCACTGCCAATGTGCTTGTTTCGAGTTTTGTTCCCTTGTCCTCCCCTTTTCGTTTCCTCTTTTCTTCCTCCTTTTTTCCATTCTTTCCCGCGCACGGCCGAAAAAAGGTGCTCCCTGACCCTGAGCTGCAATGGCTGCCCTGCCCGCCCCCCCCTGCCTGGGTCTCCAACCACCTCTCCAAACTTCGTGCGCAGTTGAAGCATTCCTCGTCCTTCCTAACCAACAAGCCTTCAGCTGGTGTTCCTCTGTTCCCCCCTTCCTCCCTCCCCACCGCAAGCTCAACCTGTCCAGCGTGTTCTCCTGGTCCTCTGCCTCCCTTTGTGTGCTTGTCCTGCCTGCGTCTGCCGCGCTCCCTCTCTTTCTCCTCTGTCCTGCGTGTCCACATCCCCGTCATTTCTCTTGCCGTTTCTCCCAGCGTCTCAACTCCTAGTCGGTCACTAGTCCACTCCATGCCTTCCCTCCCCGTCCATGCTTCACTTTTCCTGCTCCCGTTGCCATTTTCCTGCGCAACGGAAGCCCAAGCCGCGGCCCCCAACGTCCTTTCCTGTCAAGTCTCACCAGCTCTTTTCGCATTCCCTGCTTCCTCAAGCCGCCGCGCAATGTTCTCTCCGAATGCCCACACAAAATTCGCAATCTCCGCCTCCGCTGGCCGCCTCAACCGGTGTCCATTGCCTCATCAAAAAAACGACCCGCTCAAAAACAAGCGTCTTCCCTCCCTCCGTTCTCCATTCGCTTTCAATGCTTTTAACGCTTTTCCTTCCTTCTTCGCTCGCTTCTTTCTCCCATCCCAGCTCACGCCTCCCCCTTCTCTCCGCATGCCCAAAAACAAAACGGAGCAAGCAGCCTTGCGCCACACCGTTATCACGTTTCCTATCCTCCTCCGTTCCTGCCGCCTACGGTCACCTGTCACCGTTCACCTTGCGTGTTCCTGTCGCCGTCCGTCCCGCATTGCCTCTCGCTCCAGATGCTCAGCGCACAATGCAGTCTGCAAAGCGAAACCCCCAACTCCCCATGCCGCGTCCCCACTGCTGCCTCAAACCGCAAGTCTCACGTCCTCCCCTGTTTTCGCCGCGACACTGCTCTCACTCCGCGTTCGGCCGAGTCGGCCCACGTTGTGTGTATCTTTCGCAAATTCCGCCTTCCTCGTTCGCCCCTGGCGACAACGCGCAAACGAAAAGTCTGCGCTTGCGGATCTTGAGCCGTTCCCGTCACTGCGTCGTTTCCTTCCCGCCCCCTTGTCCTGCGCTGCGACGTGTCATTCCACTCTTCTCTTCAATTTCGCGTATCTACCTCCGCGCTACTGCGGCGCATCGCGTCACGCATCTTTCGTACCACTGCTAACGCGTCACTTCAGTCCGGCAGTCCCTCTGGCCTCTTTTCACATCGTTCTACCTCCGATGCTTCTTGCGCCCCTTTCCCAAGGCCCCTGCCTCTTCTCGTATTCCTGCCAAGCCTTCTCCCCCGCCTATGGTCCCTGCGTTTCCTTTACTCACGGCCGGCTTTCCAACGCAAAAACGCACCGCCTTCCCGTTGCCGTGGCCATCGCAACCTGTGTCACTCTCTCCCTAGCTCCGTCCGTGCGCTGCTGCAAGTCGCTGCTCGCTTCCTCCTGCCACGGCCTCTCCGCGCGTGCGCTCGCTCACAAACAACACCAGTGCAAATCGAATCTCCTTCCCACTTCCTTGCCGTTCCTAACAAACAGTGCCTTCCGTGCGTCCGAAAAACGCTGTCTGTCCTCGTTCCTGTGCCTTGCATTTTCTGACAACCCCCTCCCCGCGTCCGTCCACACGGCAGCCACGCCGTGTATTGCTTCACTGCGTCATCCCCCGTCGCGCGACCTCGCGGTCCGTTGCCCAACAAAACACAACGCACGCGGCGGCCACGTCTTCAAACCGCTGCTCAATCGTCTGCGCACAACGCGCCTACTGCCTCCCCTCTCGAAGTTCGTCTTGAGCACGCCTCTCCCTTTCATCCCCGCCCTGCTTTCCAGTGCAAGGCTCAGTCGCCGTACTTGTCGCTAGCACTCCCACCTCTCCACGTGGCGCACGCCCGCCATCGCACTGAAACCCTTCCTCCGCGGCTCTGCGTGGTCGCCTGCCAGCCTCAGAAAAAAACGTCCGCCTCCTGCAGACGTCTGCTTCCACCCTCGCGCTCCCTGTCACGAATCTGGGCTGCAGTCAAGTAAGCGCCCCCGGCCGCGTCATCTCGTGCGCGTCTGTCGTTGCGCACGCCACCGGTTCCGCTCGTTGTCCACGAAGCAGCCAGTACGTCCGCGCCTGTCCTCGGCTCGCGTTACTCAGCGACCTCACCTGCCTCCGTCCTGCGTTCTTCTCGTTATTGTCTCCCTCCACTTTGGCCTGGCACGCCCCACTCGTTTCTCTGTCGGCGAGTCGCGGTCCACTCGTAATCCCCCGCCTCTTTGCCCCCCCCCAATCTGCACGCTGAAAGCTCCCTTAAAAAAATCCAGTCCATTCTTCGCTCTCTGTTGCTCTCTGCCGTCTCACTCACAACCTCACCTCCTTCGCACGCGCGTTCCACAAACAACATTTCCGCCGTGCCTCCATCCCCTCCTGTCCCGCCACTCTTCGTTGTTGCTGCGCTCCCTGCGCGTCTTAGGCTGCCTTCCCTCCGCTGCACGTTTTTCTCCCCACCCTTCGCGGTTCAAGCTACGGTGCGTGCGCCTCACCTTCTCCCTCGTCTCCCCCACACGACCTTCCTCTTTTGTCGCTGCTCGACTTCCCTTAAAACCTCCCCTCCCTTTGCAAACCTCTCCCGCAAAGCTCTTCCTCTCCTCTGTCGCGCGGTTTCAAACTGTGTCGGCTCGTGGCGCGTTTTTATCGTTTCCCCGCGCACACGTACAAACAACTCTGTCCCCTATCCTCCCGTGCACCTCACCGCCCATGCGGGGCTACACCTGCGTTTTGTCGGTGCTTCACGCCAAGCACCGCAGCGCACTCCGCACGCACAGCGCGCTGATTTCCTTTCTCTCGTGCAACCTGCGCTCTGCCCGTCCCCCTTCGCGTTTGCCGTCATGTCGTCTACTGTGCCGTGGCCTTTGCGCCCCTTGCCCGTGCTTGCGATTCGTTTTGCTCCACCGCACAGTCGCTTGTGCGACTGGTACTCCCATGTCCACTCGTGTACTTTCCACCCCTAAAGCCACCCACGCCTTCGCGGCACTCACCCCCTCTCCCCCTCGGCCCGGATCGCGCCGGTCCTGCGGCGACGTCTCTCGCAAGCTTGTCGCTGCCACCATCTTGCTCCTGTGTGACGCGCCTCCGCTGCTTGGCGGCGGTGTCGGTGTGTCGCACCCACGCGGTGCGGCCGCAGCGTCTCTTCTGTCTCTGTCTCCACAGGTCGTGTATGGCACAGCGTGTCGTCCTTCCACTCGCCGCACGATGCACGTCGAGCTACGTCCCCGCCGCCTGTGGGGGTTACGCGTCAGGCGTTTTTCGCTTCGCGCCTCCCACCGCGCTCGGTCGCTTCAGAACACCCGTCCCCGCTGCCCGGCGTCCGGTCTGCCGTTGTTGCTCATTTCCTGGTTGTCGCGCGTTACCTCGTTCGGCCCGGGTGTTCGGCGGCGCACCGGCAGGCAGGCTGGGCCGGTTCTTCTTCGTGTTCGGCGCAAAGACAAACGCCCTCGTCTCCTGCACGCGGCGCAGCAGGACCGCATACAGTGCGTTTCGCGTGCACGCGGTGTCCGCGCTCGGCGCATGGCCACAGAGGTTCTGCATGGGCACCAGGACGCGCACAGACGCAGCGCGGAAGACACAGGGGGCACCGACGTGCGCAACAAACAAGCGGCTGCGCGCGAGAGTCTGTCAGCGCCGCGCGTTGAGCGCAAATACACCCGCAAGAAGACGCTGTGACGCTTGGTCGTCCCTCTGACCACCGCCTCGGTACAGAAGTGCGTGGGACACCGCCTCTCGCATCGGCGACGGGCGCGGCCATCCAACACGCTCCGCGTCTAGTGGCGGGAAGACGTCGCCGTCTGGCTCCGAGAAGACCATCGTGAAAGGGGGTGCCGCGCGGAACGACGGTGTGCCGCTACTCTGTGCTCCACGCCTGAGACAGAACCGAACCGCATGGTCGTTCGAATACCGGCCGTAACGGTGGGCCGCCTGAACGCCCAGGCACAGGAAAGCATCGCACCGCGCGGGGGAACTGGTCAGGAGGATGCACGCATGACGTCGAAAACTGTCCAACGCTTGCAGAGGCCAGCGCCCACCGCCCTCGCAGCAGGCCGCGCGTTCTCGCGACCAGCGTTTGTGGACAGGCCGAAGGGCCGGGGCGAGAAACGCGTGTGTCAGCCCGAGTTTCACTTTGAGGTTGCGTTGATGCGCAAGCGCGCTCCGTTCACTCGCGCGCGTTCCCGGTTCCCCATAATGGTCCCATGTTTGGCTGTTGCCAAAATGACCGCCGACTAGGCACGGACCGCAGGCAGCCAGGCGAACACTTCTGCGAGTTGCAAGGTCGAGTCGGCCAAAGGTCGCGGTCCGACACCGAAGTGCAAAGCACAAGTCCACATGGCAACCGGCGCGAAGCGAGGGAGTGGCCAAAGAAAAGCAATGGACAGGTTCAGAGGGACCAGTCAGGTGTGTCACAGGGGGCGCTCACCCCGAAGCATTGCTGAAGAGAAAGCGGCTCCACGATGGTAAGGCCGCGTAGAAACTGGTCCCGGCAAAAGGCAGCCTTGGCTTCGGAGCCATGTCACCGCGAGGCGTCCTTGAAGTAGCGTCGAGACTTGTTCATCGCGTTGTTTTTTCGACGGCTTGCGTTTGCTTTTGCTTTGTGTCTACCTTCTGGCTGATCTCGCGCCGATGTTCTAGCAGAGGAACGAAAGCGTACAGTGCTTTCGGTCTTGCTTACCGTCGTTCTGCTGTTCATTGCGACGCTGACACGTCGGGGAGTGCGATTCGCGCGACATGCAAAGTCGAGAACTGATGCTGTTCGTCGTGGATCTCGAGCTCGACCCGACCAACGGACACGGCGGCGGGGGGCGTTGGTCACAGCGAAGAACTAAGTCACTGAGCGTCTCTCTGCACACGGATGTGTTTCGAGTTCGCAAGGATCAGTTGCTTCCAAGCCTGACGACGGATGCGAGGCCCGAGCGAAGCAGGGGGACGCGCTCCCAGAGTGACTTCCCGGCGTCTTCTTTCTTGCCTGTTTTCGCGCCCTTCGCCCGTACTTCTGTTTCTGCCACGCGGCCTGCCCGAAGCAGTTCTTTATTGTCATGTGCACAGGTACGCCGGTTGCGTTGGCGGATACTTTGGTCACGACCGGAAGCGGTTGTACTGGCTCTGCCTTGCCTACGCCCGAGTGCGTGCGGCAAGGCCCGTGGGGCTTAAGCCTTTCGCCGCGGAGGCGTGTGTCGCGCTGCCGTCGCGTTCCCGCGTCAAATTCGTCTGCGCGCGCAGCGACATCATGCGAGCGACCATCGAGCCACGCGTGCGCAGCATTAACGCTCAGCCTCTTTCCTTTCGCGGCGGAGTGCCGATGAGCGCGCGAGGCGCACCGCCTCGCTGTCCTCACGGCGTTGTCCTTTCGCGGCTCCGACCCTTGGTCCGGCCGGTGTCCGACTCGCGTGGCCAGCACGTCGTCGCGAGTTGCGCAGAGCTGCACTTGCCCGCTAGAGGCCACACCACTTCGCGCACCGAACCGTGTGTGCAGCTGCGTTGCGCTTGGCAAGAGCAATGCGGTGCGGGCCACCAAGTCAGGAGGCACCGCGGCCCGGCCTTGTTTGTACGTTGGTGCCGTCGTGCCGCCCGCGGCGCGTCGCCTCATGCTTGAACGCACAGCTTTACGCGGACACACCGGTCCCGCTCTGCGCCATTCGGGCATTGTGCAGACGCCGATGGCTTGCGCGCTACTTTCCACCCGAACCAAGAAAACAGAACTCATCAGGCAGCGAACGCGCTGAGCGGGCGGACCGAAGTGCAGTCAACCGTGCGCCAGCTACGCAGCGATTCGTAACCGCGGCGGGCGCCGAACAATCTCACGAAACTGCTTGGGGCACGCAGAGGTGCGCGGAGACGGCACGCAAGGCAGGCAGCGGGGCGCCCGGTAGTCGACAACGGAGGCCGGCGCCACCCCGCAACCGAGGAGCTCTGACTCGCTGCTGACGCCAGGGGACGCGACGCAGAATGAATGTTGACGCGGAAGGGGCGGAAGAGCAAGGCGCCCAGGCTTGAACGCGTTGAGGTGCCTTTGCGCCCGCGGATTGGACGCGCGCGGACAGGACGATGCAAGGGAGGCCAGCATGTGGCAGCGCCAGGGGCACGCGCGGGGGGACAACGACAGGGACCTCAGAGCGTTGCTGGTCAGTCGGGGGCGCACCAGCAGGGGCACTGGGGGATATGGTCGCGGTGTTCTTGCTTTGGGGCGGCGGCGATGCTCGCAACTCGCAGAGGAGGCACGGGACGCGCTTTGGGTGGCGAGAAGAGAACGGAAATGCAGGTCAAGGCATGGGGGAGGCAGAGCGACACGTTCGCGTTCGTCGCGACGCTGACGTGTGGGTTTGAGCTGCTAGCCACGCACGCGGCAGGGCACAACGCGCCTGCCGGCTTGACGGACGGGACATCGACGAAAATATGCAACGTCGGCGGGACACTGAGAGAGGCAAGCGGCGTGGCAATGTGGATGGCGGGCGCGCTCGAGGAAATGGCGGCGGGCGCAGAGGCGAACGACGCCGCAATGCTGACAGCAACACGCGTGGCGCGGGCAGCGGTCGGCGGGAACGAGTCACTTGTGCCTGAGGAGGGTAAACGACTCGAACGAGGGGCAAGGCGAGCAGTGGAAACGACACGCGCATTGCGCGGCCAAGCGTCACGACTCGCGGCGGTCAGCATCGCCACGAAAGCGCCGCCGCAACAATCGCGGAATGGGCACTCTTGCCGCCTACACGCTTTCAGGCCGCAATAAAAATACGTGCATCGACTCGACGGCAATCACTACAGTCGGCCAGGACGCAAAGTCCTCGGCCATTCTGACATCGAAGTGCGCCGCCCTGTACAGCGACAGCGCTAAAAAGGGCTTTTCGCCGCTAACAGCATCACTGCCCAAGGACGAGGTCACGCGAATCATTGCAGCGCTTGGTAAGGAACAGCTCGAAGGCACCGTGGCTTTCGGCTCTCACAACAGACACGGGTACGCACGTCGGCGCGAAGCTGAACACAGCAGCGACCACAGCTTCGTGCCCAATACTAGCAGCCTACCAGGACAGTACCACCAACTACGGCTCAACATCGACAGCAGCGGCGGAAAGGAAGCAGCAGTCACATTCGGCACATTTTTCACACTCACGACCAAAAGCAGCGGCAGCGACGGAAGCATCGCATTCAAAAAGGACGCACAAATGGGCCGCAGCGCCTCAACCTCAACAATGTGACAGAAGAGATGACAGCCGCAGCGAAGCTTATCGGGCTGGACAGCAGTAAACCATGCACTGGCATCGCACCAATCGCGTGCGAGGACACCGAAAAAACACTGAGACGCATCGACGCGGCACTCAACGTCGCACAGCTCACATACGCCGCGGCGCACGAAGAGTAAGGCACACAAACGCCACAACCGGCCGGCGCCCAGCCAACCAACAAGCAAAAAAGCACAACACAAAACGCGCACAGCACACACAGCGCACATCGGACAAAGCTCGAGGACGCCTTGCCATCAACAGAAAGCGCACAACCTCAGGCAAACAGTGAGCACGTGCCGCACAACTCGCAGCGGCAGCAATGATCAGCACATGCGCGTGACACACGCACATGGTGCTGCGAAGAAAGAGCAAACAAGTAAAGCAGACAGAACACGCAATCTTGGCGCAACTCAGGAAAACAAGAAGGGCCAAAGCGACCAGCAAGCACGGCACGCACAAAGGGCACGCGCACGTGCCTATGCACATGCACATGCGGAAAGCCGGAAAAAGGCAACCAACACGAAGGGCGAAAACACTGCAAGAGTGGGGGAAAAGCAACACCGTAGCGCTCAAGCCCGCACACACCAACAATGCAAAAACAGAAAGGAAGGCCACAGCAAAAGGCACATGCAACCAGAGTGAAGGCAGAAAACACGCATGCGACACGCACGCGCAGAGACGCGACGCAACGCAAAGACACGCGCAAACAACAAGGGAAAAGGCCACCAACAACGCGGAAAAAGAAACACGCACGCACAAGGCAGCGAACGACGCAAAAAGGGGAACTCGATGGGAGGAAGGTCACAAGCACAGCAGGTGCCGCGCCACGCAACGTGGACGCGAAGCGCATACGCACAGCAGCGCAACAAGGACGCGCGACAAGGAACCAGCAGACCGCGACAAGCAAAGGCACCTGCGACAAGACAAGCAGGGAAAAGAGGACCCGAAAGCGCACAAGCGAAGAGGACCGCAACACAGGCACAGCAAGAAAGGACACACACCACAGGGAAACACATCACCAAAGAGCCCGTGCAAAGCGAAAAACCAGACGTGAGAAGGAGATACATGCACAGTCGTGGAGCAAGAAAGCACGCAACGCATGCAACGACAGACAAAGGTGCGCACGAAAAAGGGCAACGGCCTGCACACTCGAGGCACCGCCCCAACAGGCAACCCCACCGCACCGCAACACACACCACAGGTCGGCCAACACACGGCACCACAGAGCAGCACGCGCCGCACAAAAAACCGTGCCTTTTCAAAATGGAAAGCACAGAGGCAGGAACAACATAGGCAACAAGCGGAACACAAAAACAGGGAAAAGAAACGAGGGGACAAGGCGCACAGGCAAAAGACGAACACGGAACGCAAACAGCATCGCACCGCAAGCAGGGCAGCTCCACACGCATAAAATGACACGGCGAAGCAAAGCGCAAGAAGACGAACGCACACAGAAGACGAACACACGCAAGAAGGTGGGGGAACACGGGACCACAAACTGACAAGAGGCCGCGACGCACGCAACAGAAAACGCACAGAGAACACTGCGACGCAGCGAAAGGGGAAGGCACCGCAGAAGAACAGCACACAGACAGAACACAAAAGGAAAACGAAATGCGGCACCGCGGGCAAACGCTTGCAGCAAGCAATGTCACCACGCGAGGCCCACAACCTTGCCTTTTGCATGGCGACAGACAAAACAGCACAGAGGACGCACGCCCCGCAACCACAGCAAACAAAAAAGAAAAGATAACAGAAGATGGGGACACGAAACGCCATTCAGAACGAAACACCGACCGAGGAAGCAGCAGAGCGCACAACACCACACCACCAAGCAAAATGAAAATTGTGACAAAGAACAAGGTCAAACACGCAACCATAAAAGAGCACCGAACACGCCGACAAACGAAAAAGGACGCGAAAAGCGGCCAGGAAAGAAACAAGCGGCGCAAGGCACGGCACAACACTCCAGCCGACGACCACGACGAGCCAAACGCCAAGACGAGCCAAAACACGAAGCAAAAGCAGACACAGAAGCAAACACAAAACGCAAAACAAAAAGGCTTGGAGACAAGCACTCCACAGTTCGTGCTTGCAAAAAGGCGACCTCGCCATGAAAGAAATCCAACAGCAGGGAGTCAGAAAAAACAAAATAAAAAACAGCAAAAAAACAGAAAAAAAAAAAAAGAAAAAAAAGAAAGAAAAAGAAGAAGAAAAAAAGGTGAAAGCGCCGAACAGACAGGAGAGGTGACAAAATGCGGAAGCCCAAAAACAAAGAAAAAAAACATTGTTTTACAAGAAACAGCAGGGGGTAAAACAATAAATAAAGTAAAAAAAAACAAAAAAAAATAGCAAATAAAAGAAATTAAATTAAAAAAATAAAAAATAATGATAAATGGAAAACCAAGAAAAATTAATCAATTTACGCAAAGGCGCATAGAAAAATACGAAAAACAACACATGCCGAAAAAACAAAAATTTTTGTTTAAGAGAAAATCGTTGAAATCAATAAACTTTCTTTAAAATATTGCACAAAAAAAATTTAAATAAAAAAACAGATTGACTTGGACAAACGAGCAAAGAAATTAAAATAATAGAGCAGAAAAAAAAATAATAATAAAAGAAAAAAGTTAAAAGAAAAACCACATTTAAACTTCTTTTAACATCTTTTTAAATTTAACTAAAATTTAAAAAGATAGCAAAACTTTATTGCCCTTTGAGCTGACGAGTAGGGCTGAAAGCTTTCCAGTTTACCTTTAATTTTAAAAAATAATAAAACGCAAAAAAAATAAAAACATAAAAAAAATAATAATAATAATAAAATAAAATTTCATAAGTCTAATTCAAAAATTTTGAAAAAATTAACCTAATTTTATGTTTATAGTTTATATGCTATGAATTGAGTCGAACGAAGTCAGTTGAAAAAAATAAAATTCATAAACAAAAATATAAAAAGATTAAAATAAAAGAATTCAAAAAAAAAGATTCAGTCCGTATTTTTTCTGCTTAAATTTTAAAAAAAAGCTAAAAATCATACGCCGATTACTCAAGCGAAAAAAAATATTAGAAGAGAAAAAAAGATTGCTTCATTCAATTTTAATAAACTCAAACTTTTATTTTCCTAAATATCTCTTTCTTCTTTTTTTCCTTGCTTCATGTCTCCGCGGTCCTATTTTTTTCTGCTGTCTTTGGCGTGCCCGCAGATTTTTCGCGTGGTTTTAGTAGTTTTCTTTTTCTGCTTTTGCTTTCTCCTGCTTTTGCTTGCAACAGGTCAACCAATTTTATGTATGGTGTTGCCGCAAAAAAAGCAAGTAAAAAATTCAAAGCAGCATAAAAAGCACTATTTCTTTCCGGCTTTTGGCTGGCGTCGCTGTGTGTTGCCGTACTCTCCCAATCCTGTCATTCCTTCAACAGAAAAATGTTAGAGTTCAAGAATTTCTGCTTGAAGTCAGTTTCCTTCTCTGCGCTTTTTCGCCCGCCTTTACTCAGTCAACGCAAACCAGACCCTTAGCAGAAACTTTGGCCATGACATCAGCCAAATTTTTGCCATTCACTGCGTTGTTCTTTGACCCGCTGTACCCGCTTTGTCCCTAGTCGCTCTCCCCTTTTTTCGATAACACTTGCATTCCTTGGTGCACCCCTCTCACTCCCCCGTTTTTTCCCCTCTCTGCCGCAGGTCCATTTCCTTCGCAAGTGCCTTCTGGCCTGTCTTTTGTTTGTCCGATTTTGCCTCGTCCTCTGCACTTTTCATGTTTTCTCTCGGGCCATGCTTCAAGCATGGTCTATGGCCAATGCTGAGCCGCGTTGCCTTATTTACTTGCTTGCCTCTTATCGCCTTGTGGCTTTCTTCTTTTCCCAGCTTTTCCGAAAATCGCCAGTCCAAAGACTCTTTCCCTTCTTCTCGACCCGTGCAATTTCCACTCCCGCATGGTTTTCCCGACCCGTCCACTGCCAATGTGCTTGTTTCGAGTTTTGTTCCCTTGTCCTTCCCGCTTCCTTTCCTGTCTTCCTGTCTCCTTTTTTCCATGCTTGTCCGCGCACGGCCGAAAAAAGGTGCTCCCTGACCCTGAGCTGCAATGTCTGCCCTCCCTCCTCCTGCTTCCTGGGCTACCAACCACCTCTCCAAACTTCGTGCAGAGTCGAAGCATTCCTCGTCCTTCCTAACCAACAAGCCTTCAGTCGCTTTCCTCTTCTCCCTCCTTCCCTCCTCCCCACCGCAAGCCTAATCTGTCCAGCGTTTTCTCCTGGTCCTCTGCCTCCGTTTGTGTGCGCGTCCTGCCTTCGTCTGCCTCGCCTCCTCTCTTTCTCCTCTGTCCTTCGTTCCACATCCCCGCCATTTCTCTTCCCTCTCTCCCAGCGTCTCAACTCCTATCGGCCACTAGTCCCGTCCATGCCTGTTCCCCCGTCCATGCTTCACCTTTCCTGCTTCCGTTGCCGTTTCCCTGCGCAACGGAAGCCCAAGCCGCGGCCCCCAACGTCCTTTCCTGTCAAGTCTCACCAGCTCTTTTCGCCTTCCCTGCTTCCTCAAGCCTTCTCGCAATGTTCTCTCCGAATGCCCACACAAAATTCGCAATCTCTGCCTCCGCGCGCCGCCTCAACCGGTGTCCATTGCCTCATCAAAAAAACGACCCGCGCAAAAACAAGCGTCTTCCCTCCCTCCGCGCTCCATTCGCTTTCAATGCTTTTAACGCTGTTCCTTCCTTCTTCGCTCGCTGCTTTCTCCCATCCCAGCTCACGCTTCCCCTTCTCTCCGCATGCCCAAAAACAAAACGGAGCAAGCAGCCTTGCGCCACACCGTTATCACGTTTCCTATCCTCCTGCGTTCCTGCCGCCTACGGTCACCTGTCACCGTTCACCTTGCGTGTTCCTGTCGCCGTCCGTCCCGCATTGCCTCTCGCTCCAGATGCTCAGCGCACAATGCAGTCTGCAAAGCGAAACCCCCAACTCCCCATGCCTCGTCCCCACCGCTGCCTCACACCGCAAGTCTCACGTCCTCCCTGTTTTCGCCGCGACACTGCTCTCACTCCGCGTTCGGCCGAGTCGGCCCACGTTGTGTTTATCTTTCGCAAATTCCGCCTTCCTCGTTCGCCCCTGGCGACAACGCGCAAACGAAAAGTCTGCGCTGTCGATCTTGCGCCGTTCCCGTCACTGCGTCGTTTCCTTCTCGCCCCCCCCGCTCCTTCGGTGCGACGTGTCATTCCACGCGTCGCTTCAATTTCGCGTATCTACCTCCGCGCTACTGCGGCGCATCGCGTCACGCATCTTTCGTACCACAGCTAACGCGTCACTTCAGTCCGGCAGTCCCTCTGGCCGCTCTTCACATCGTCCTACCGTCGATGCCTCTTGCGCCCCTTTCCCAAGGGCCCTGCTTCTTCTCGTATTCCTGCCAAGCCTTCTCCCCCGCCTACGTTCCCTGCGTTCCTTTACTCACGGCCGGCTTTCCAACGCAAAAACGCACCGCCTTCCCGTTGCCGTGGCCATCGCAACCTGTGTCACTCTCTCCCTATCTCCGTCCCTGCGCTGCTGCAAGTCGCTGCTCGCTTCCTCCTGCCACGGCCTCTCCGCGCGGGCGCTCGCTCACAAACAACACCAGCGCAAATCGAATCTCTTTCCCACTGCTTCGCCGTTCCTAACAAACAGTGCCTTCCGTGCGTCCGAAAAACGCTTTCTGTCCTCGTTCCTGTGCCTTGCATTTTCTGACAACCCTCTCCCCTCGTCCGTCCACACGGCAGCCACGCCGTCTGCTGCTTCACTGCGTCATCCCCCGTCGCGCGACCTCCTGGTCCGTTGCCCAACAAGCCACAACGCACGCTTCGGCCACGTCTCCAAACCGCTGCGCAATCGTCTGCGCACAACGCGCCTACTGCCTCCCCTCTCGAAGTTCGTCTTGAGCACGCCTGTCCCTTTCATCCCCGCCCTTCTTTCCAGTGCAAGGCTCAGTCGCCGTACTTGTCGCTAGCACTCCCACCTCTCCACGTGGCGCACGCCCGCCATCGCACTGAAACCCTTCCTCCGCGGCTCTGCGTGGTCGCCTGCCAGCCTCAGAAAAAAACGTCCGCCCCCCGCATACGCCTGCTTCCACCCTCGCGCTCCCTGTCACGAATCTGGGCTGCAGTCAAGTAAGCGCCTCTGGCCGCGTCATCTCGTGCGCGTCTGTCGTTGCGCACGCCACCGGTTCCGCTCGTTGTCCACGAAGCAGCCAGTACGTCCGCGCCGCTCCTCGGTTCGCGTTACTCAGTGACCTCACCTTCCTCCGTCCTGGTTTCTTCTCGTCATGCTCTCCTTCCACTTTGGCCTGGCACGCCCCACTTGTTTCTCTGTCGGCGAGTCGCGGTCCACTCGTATTCCCACGCCTCCTTGCTCCCCCCCAATCTGCACGCTGAAAGCTCCCTTAAAAAAATCCAGTCCATCCGCCATTCTTCGCTCTCTGCTGCTCTCTGCCGTCTCACTCACAATCTCACCCCCTTCGCACGCGCGTTCCACAAACAACATTTCCGCCGTGCCTCCATCCCCTCCTGTCCCGCCACTCTTCGTTGTTGCTGCGCTCCCTGCGCGTCTCAGGCTGCCTTCCCTCCGCTGCGCGTTTTTCTCCCCACCCTTCGCGGTTCAAGCTACGGTGCGTGCGCCTCACCTTCTCCCTCGTCTCCCCCACACGACCGCCCTCTTTTGTCGCTGCTCGACTTCCCTTAAAACCTCCCCTCCCTTTGCAAACCTCTCCCGCAAAGCTCTTCCTCTCCCTTGTCGCGCGGTTTCAAACTGTGTCGGCTCGTGGCGCGTCTTTATCTTTCCCCGCGCACACGTACAAACAACTCTGTCCCCTATCCTCCCGTGCACCACACCGCCCATGCGGGGCTACACCTGCGGTTTGTCGGTGCTTCACGCCAAGCAGCGCAGCGCACTCCGCACGCACAGCGCGCTGATTTCCTTTCTCTCGTGCAACCTGCGCTCTGCTCGTCCCCCTTCTTGTTTGCCGTCATGTCGTCTACTGTGCCGTGGCCTTTGCGCCCCTTGCCCGTGCTTGCGATTCGTTTTTCTCCACCGCACAGTCGCTTGTGCGACTGGTACTCCCATGTCCACTCTTGTACTTTCCACCCCTAAAGCCACCCACGCCTTCGCGGCACTCACCCCCTCTCCCCCTCGGCCCGGATCGCGCCGGTCCTGCGGCGACGTCTCTCGCAACTTTTCCGCTGCCACCATCTTGCTCCTGTGTGACGCGCCTCCGCTGCTTGGCGGCGGTGTCGGTGTGTCGCACCCACGCGGTGCGGCCGCAGCGTCTCTTCTGTCTCTGTCTCCAGCGCTCGTGGATGGCACAGTGTGTCGTCCTTCCACTCGCCGCACGATGCACGTCGAGCTACGTCCCCGCTGCCTGTGGGGGTTACGCGTCAGGCGTTGCCCGCTTCGCGCCTCCCACCGCGCTCGGTCGCTTCAGAACACCCGTCCCCGCTGCCCGGCGCCCGGTCTGCCGCTGTTGCTCATTTCCTGGTTCGCGCGCGTTACCTCGTTCGGCCCGGGTGTTCGGCGGCGCACCGGCAGGCAGCCGTGGTCGGTTCTTCTTCGTGTGCGGCGCAAAGACAAACGCCCTCGTCTCTCGCACGCGGCGCAGCAGGACCGCATACAGTGCGTTTCGCGTGCACGCGGTGTCCGCGCTCGGCGCATGGCCAACGAGGATCTGCATGGGCACCAGGACGCGCACAGACGCAGCGCGGAAGACACAGGGGGCACCGACGTGCGCAACAAACAAGCGGCGTCGCGCGAGAGTCTGGCAGCGCCTCGCGTTGAGCGCAAATACACCCGCAAGAAGACGCGCTGACGCTTGGTCGTCCCTCTGACCACCGCCTCGGTACAGAAGTGCGTGGGACACCGCCTCTCGCATCGGCGACGGGCGCGGCCATCCAACACGCTCCGCGTCTAGTGGCGGGAAGACGTCGCCGTCTGGCTCCGACAAGACCATCGTGAAAGGGGGTGCCGCGCGGAACGACGGCGTGCCGCTACTCTGTGCTCCACGCCTGAGACAGAACCGAACCGCAAGGTCGTTCGAATACCGGCCGTAACGGTGGGCCGCCTGAACGCCCAGGCACAGGAAAGCAGCGCACCGCGCGGGGGAACTGGTCAGGAGGATGCACGCATGACGTCGAAAACTGTCCAACGCTGCCAGAGGCCAGCGCCCACCGCCCTCGCAGCAGGCCGCGCGTTCTCGCGACCAGCGTTTGTGGACAGGCCGAAGGGCCGGGGCGAGAAACGCGTGTGTCAGCCCGAGTTTCACTTTGAGGTGGCGTTGGTGCGCAAGCGTTCCCCGGTCACTCGCGCGCGTTCCCGGTTCCCCATAATGGTCCCACGTTTGGCTGTTGCCAAAATGACCGCCGACTAGGCACGGACCGCAGGCAGCCAGGCGAACACTTCTGCGAGTTGCAAGGTCGAGTCGGCCAAAGGTCGCAGTCCGACACCGAAGTGCAAAGCACAAGGCCACATGGCAACCGGCGCGAAGCGAGGGAGTGGCCAAAGAAAAGCAATGGACAGGTTCAGAGGGACCAGTCAGGTGTGTCACAGGGGGCGCTCACCCCGAAGCATTGCTGAAGAGAAAGCGGCTCCACGATGGTAAGGCCGCGTAGAAACTGGTCCCGGCGAAAGGCAGCCTTGGCTTCAGAGCCATGTCACCGCGAGGCGTCCTTGAAGTAGCGTCGCGACTTGTTCATCGCGTGCTTTTTTCGACGGCTTGCGTTTGCTTTTGCTTTGTGTCTACCTTCTGGTTGATCTCGCGCCGATGTCCTAGCAGAGGAACGAAAGCGTACAGTGCTTTCGGTCTTGCTTACCGTCGTCCTGCTGTTCATTGCGACGCTGACACGTCGGAAAGTGCGATTCGCGCGACATGCAAAGTCGAGAACTGATGCTGGTCGTCGTGGATCTCGAGCTCGACCCGACCAACGGACACGGCGGCGGGGGGCGTTGGTCACAGCGAAGAACTAAGTCACTGAGCGTCTCTCTGCACACGGATGCGTTTCGAGTTCGCAAGGATCAGTTGCTTCCAAGCCTGACGACGGATGCGAGGCCCGAGCGAAGCAGGGGGGCGAGCTCCCAGAGTGACTTCCCGGCGTCTTTTTTCTTGCCTGTTTTCGCGCCCTTCGCCCGTACTTCTGTTTCTGCCATGCGGCCTGCCCGAAGCAGTTCTTTATTGTCATGTGCACAGGTACGCCGGTTGCGTTGGCGGATACGATGGTCACGACCGGAAGCGGTTGTACTGGCTCTGCCTTGCCTACGCCCGCGTGCGTGCGGCAAGGCCCGTGGGGCTTAAGCCTTTCGCCGCGGAGGCGTGTGTCGCGCTGCCGTCGCGTTCCCGCGTCACATTCGCCTGCGCGCGTAGCGAGCTCATGCGAGCGACCATCGAGCCACGCGTGCGCAGCATTAACGCTCAGCCTCCTCCCTTTCGCGGCGGAGTGCCGATGAGCGCGCGAGGCGCACCGCCGCGCTGTCCTCACGGCGTTGTCCTTTCGCGGCTCCGACCCTTGGTCCGGCCGGTGTCCGACTCGCGTGGCCAGCACGTCGTCGCGAGTTGCGCAGAGCTGCACTTGCCCGCTAGAGGCCACACCACTTCGCGCACCGAACCGTGTGTGCAGCTGCGTTGCGCTTGGCAAGAGCAATGCGGTGCGGGCCACCAAGTCAGGAGGCACCGCGGCCCGGCCTTGTTCGTACGTTGGTGCCGTCGTGCCGCCCGCGGCGCGTCGCCTCATGCTTGAACGCACAGCTTTACGCGGACACACCGGTCCCGCTCTGCGCCATTCGGGCATTGTGCAGACGCCGATTGCTTGCGCGCTACTTTCCACCCGAACCAAGAAAACAGAACTCATCAGGCAGCGAACGCGCTGAGCGGGCGGACCGAAGTGCAGTCAACCGTGCGCCACCTACGCAGCGATTCGTAACCGCGGCGGGCGACGAACAATCTCTCGAAACTGCTTGGGGCACGCAGAGGTGCGCGGAGACGGCACGCAAGGCAGGCAGCGGGGCGCCCGGCAGTCGACAACGGAGGCCGGCGCCACCACGCCACCGAGGCGACCTGACTCGCTGCTGACGCCAGGGGACGCGACGCAGAATGAATGTTGACGCGGAAGGGGCGGAAGAGCAAGGCGCCCAGGCTTGAACGCGTTGAGGTGCCTTTGCGCCCGCGGATTGGACGCGCGCGGACAGGACGATGCAAGGGAGGCCAGCATGTGGCAGCGCCAGGGGCACGAGCGGGGGGGGCGACGACAGGGACCTCAGAGCGTTGCTGGTCAGTCGGGGGCGCACCAGCAGGGGCACTGGGGGATATGGTCGCGGTGTTCTTGCTTTGGGGCGGCGGCGATGCTCGCAACTCGCAGAGGAGGCACGGGACGCGCTTTGGGTGGCGAGAAGAGAACGGAAATGCAGGTCAAGGCATGGGGAGGCACAGCGCACGTTCGCGTTCGTCGCGACTGTGACGTGTGGGTTTGTGCTGCTAGCCACGCACGCGGCAGGCACAACGCGCCTGCCGGCTTGACGGCCAGGACATCGACGAAAATATGCAACGTCGGCGGGACACTGAGAGAGGCAAGCGGCGTGGCAATGTGGATGGCGGAAGCAATCGAGGGCATGGCGGCGCGCGCAGAGGCGAACGCCGCCGCAATGCTGACAGCAACACGCGTGGCGCGGGCAGCGGTCGGCGGGAACGAGTCACTTGTGCCTGAGGAGGCTAAACGACTCGAACGAGAGGCAACGGGAACAGTGGACACGACACGACAATTGCGCGCCAAGCGTCACGACTCGGGCAGTCAGCATCGCCACTGAAAGCGCCGCCGCAAGAATCGCGGAATGGGCACTCTTGCTCGCCTACACGCTTTCAGGCGCATAAAATACGTGCATCGACTCGTCGGCAATCACTACAATCGGCCAGCAAAAAGTCCTCGGAAATTCTGAAAGAAAAGTGCGCCGCCCTGTACAGCGACAGAGCAAAAGGGAGCTTTTCGCCGCTAACAGCAGACCAGCCAGGAGACGGTCCCGAATCATTGCAGCGCTGGGAAGGCCAGCTGGAAGCTACAGTGTCTTCGGCTCTCGAGCGGAAACGGTACGCACGTCGGCGCGAACTGAACCCAACAGCGACCACGGCTTCGTGCCCCTACTAGCAGCCTACCAGGCAGTACCGCAACTACGGCCTCAACATCGACAGCAGCGCGCAAGCGGAACAGCACGTCACATTCGGCACATTTTTCACACTCACGACCGCAAGCGGCGGCACAGACGGAAGCATCGCATTCAAAAAGGACGCGCAAATGGGGCCGCAGCAACTCAACCTCGACAATGTGACACAGAACTAACAGCCGCAGCAAATCTATCGGGCTGGACAGCAGTAAACCATGCACTGGCATCGCACCAATCGCGTGCGCGGACACCAGGCCACACTAAGACGCATCGAACAGCACTCAACGTCGCACAGCTCACATACGCCGCGGCGCACGCAAGGAGGGCACACAAACAACACAACCGCCGGCGCCCAGCCAGCCAACAAGCAAAAAAGCACGGCACAAAACGCGCACAGCACACACAACGCACATCGGACAAAGCTCGAAGAGGCCTTGCCATCAACAGAAAGCGCACAACCTCAGGCACAACAGTGGGCACGTGCCGCACAACTCGCAGCGGCAGCAATGCTCAGCACATGCGCGTGACACACGCACAAGGTGACGCGAAGAAAGAGCAAACAAGTACAGCAGACAGAACACGCAATCTTGGCGCAACTCAGAAAAACAAGAAGGGCCAAAGCGGCCAGCAAGCACGGCAGCAAGAAGGGCACGCGCACGTGCTCATGCACATGCACATGCGGAAAGCCAGAAAAAGGCAACCAACACGAAGGGCAAAAACACTGCAAGAAGTGGGGGAAAAGAACACCGTAGCGCTCAAGCCCGCACACACCAACAATGCAACAACAGAAAGGAAGGCCACAGCAAAAGAAACATGCAACCAGCGTGAAAGCAGAAAACACGCATGCGACAAGCACGCGCAGAGACGCGACGCAACGCAAAGACACGCGCAAACAACAAGGGAAAAGGCCACCAGCAACGCGGAAAAAGAAACACGCACGCACAAGGCAGCGAACGACGCAAAAAGGGGAACTCGATGGGAGGAAGGTCACAACGCACGCCAGGTGCCGCGCCACGCAACGTGGACGCGAAGCGCATAGGCACAGCAGCGCAACAAGGACGCGCGGCAAGGAGCCAGCGAGCCGCGACAAGCAAAGGCACCTGCGACAAGCAAAGCAGGGAAAAGAGGCCCCGAAAGCGCACAAGCGAAGAGGACCGCAACACAGGCACAGCAAGAAAGGACACACACCACAGGGAAACACATCACCAAAGGGCCCGTGCAAAGCG
Organism: Trypanosoma vivax; assembly: GCA_021307395.1. NCBI lineage: Eukaryota > Euglenozoa > Kinetoplastea > Trypanosomatida > Trypanosomatidae > Trypanosoma > Trypanosoma vivax. The sequence continues at coordinate 68,504 of SOPI01000534.1, forward strand.
AAAAACAAAACGTGAGAAGGAGATACATGCACAGTCGTGGAGCAAGAAAGCACGCAACGCATGCAACGACAGACAAAGGTGCGCACGAAAAAGGGCAACGGCCTGCACACTCGAGGCACCGCCCCAACAGGCAACCCCACCGCACCGCAACACACACCACAGGTCGGCCAACACACGGCACCACAGAGCAGCACGCGCCGCACAAAAAACCGTGCCTTTTCAAAATGGAAAGCGCAGAGGCAGGAACAGATTAGGCAACAAGCGGAACACAAAAACAGGGAAAAGACACGAGGGGACAAGGCGCACAGGCAAAAGCGAACACGGAACGCAAACAGCATCGCACCGCAAGCAGGAAAGCTCCACACGCATAAAATGACACGGCGAGGCAGGGCGCAAGAAGACGCACGCACACAGAAGACGCACACACGCAAGAAGGTGGGAAACACGGGGACACAAACTGACAAGAGGCCGCGACGCACGCAACAGAAAACGCACAGAGAACACTGCGACGCAGCGTACGGGGAAGGCACCACAGAAGACAGGAGCACAGACAGAACACAAAAGGAAACGGAATGAGGCACCGCGGGCAAACGCTTGCACAAGCAATGTCACCACGCGACGCCCACGACCTTGCCATTTGCATGGCGACAGACAAAACAGCACAGAGCACGCACGCCCCGCAACCACAGCAAACAAAAAAGAAACGATAACAGAAGATGGGGACACGAAACGCCACTCAGAACGAAACACCGACCGAGGAAGCAGCAGAGCGCACAACACCACACCACCAGGCAAAATGAACATTGTGAGAAGGAACAAGGTCAAACACGCAACCATAAGAGCGCACCGAACACGCCGACAAAAGGAAAAAGGCCGCGAAAAGCGGCCAGGAAAGAAACAAGCGGCGGAAGGCACGGCACAACACTCCAGACCGAGACGAGCCACGACGAGCCAAAACACGCCACGACGAGCCAAAACACGAAGCAGAAGCAGACACAGAAGCAAACACAGAACGCAAAACAAAAAGGCTTGGAGGAAAGCACTCCACAGTTCGTGCTTGCAAAAAGGCGACCTCGCCATGAAAGAAATCCAACAGCAGGAGTCAGAAAAAACAAAATAAAAAACAGCAAAAAAAACAGAAAAAAAAAAAGAAAAAAAAGAACGAAAAAGAAGAAGAAAAAAAGGTGAAAGCGCCGAACAGACGAGAGAGGTGACAAAATGCGGAAGCCCAAAAACAAAGAAAAAAAACATTGTTTTACAAGAAACGGCAGGGGGTAAAACAATAAATAAAGTAAAAAAAACAGAACAAAAAATAGCAAATAAAAGAAATTAAATTAAAAAAATAAAAAATAATGATAAATGGAAAACCAAGAAAAATTAATCAATTTACGCAAAGGCGCATAGAAAAATACGAAAAACAACACATGCCGAAAAAAACAAAAATTTTTAGTTTGAGAAAATCGTTGAAATCAATAAACTTTCTTTAAAATATTGCACAAAAAAAATTTAAATAAAAAAACAGATTGACTTGGACAAACGAGCAAAGAAATTAAAATAATAGAGCAGAAAAAATAATAATAATAAAAGAAAAAAGTTAAAAGAAAAACCAACATTTAAACTTCTTTTAACATCTTTTTAAATTTAACTAAAATTTAAAAAGATTAGCAACACTTTGTTGCCCTTTGAGCTGACGAGTAGGGCTGAAAGCTTTCCAGTTTACCTTTAATTTTAAAAAATAATAAAACGCAAAAAAAATAAAAACATAAAAAAAATAATAATAATAATAAAATAAAATTTCATAAGTCTAATTCAAAAATTTTGAAAAAATAAACCTAATTTTATGTTTATAGTTTATATGCTATGAATTGAGTCGAACGAAGTCAGTTGAAAAAAAAAAAATTCATAAACAAAAATATAAAAAGATTAAAATAAAAGAATTCAAAAAAAAAGATTCAAGTCCGTATTTTTTCTGCTTAAATTTTAAAAAAAAAGCTAAAAATCATACGCCGATTACTCAAGCGAAAAAAAATATTAGAAGAGAAAAAAAGATTGCTTCATTCAATTTTAATAAACTCAAACTTTTATTTTCCTAAATATCTCTTTCTTCTTTTTTTTCCTTGCTTCATGTCTCCGCGGTCCTATTTGTTTCTTCGTGTCTGTGGCGTGCCCGCAGATTTTTCGCTGTGGTTTTAGTAGTTTTCTTTTTCTGCTTGCGCTTTCTCCTTCTTTTGCTTGCAACAGTGCAACCAGTTTTATGTATGGTGTTGCCGCAAAAAAAGCAAGTAAAAAGTTCAAAGCAGCATAAAAAGCACTATTTCTTTCCGGCTTTTGGCTGGCGTCGCTGTGTGTTGCCGTACTCTCCCAATCCTGTCATTCCTTCAACAGAAAAATGTTAGAGTTCAAGAATTTCTGCCTGAAGTCAGTGTCCTCCTTCTGCGCTTTTTCGCCCGCTTTACTCAGTCAACGCAAACCAGACCCTTAGCAGAAACTTTGGCCATGACATCAGCCAAATTTTTGCCATTCACTGCGTTGTTTCTTTGACCCGCTGTACCCGCTTTGTCCCTAGTCGCTCTCCCCTTTTTTCGATAACACCTGCATTCCTTGGTGCACCCCTCTCACTCCCCCGTTTTTTCCCCTCTCTGCCGCAGGTCCATTTCCTTCGCAAGTGCCTTCTGGCCTTCTTTTGTCTTTCCGATTTTGCCTCGTCCGTCTGCACTTTTCATGTTTTTCTCTCGGGCCATGCTTCAAGCATGGTCTATGGCCAATGCTGAGCCGCGTTGCCTTATTTACTTGCTTGCCTCTTAGCGCCTTGTGGCTTTCTTCTTTTCCCAGCTTTTCCGAAAATCGCCAGTCCAAAGACTCTTTCCCTTCTTCTCTGACCCGTGCAATTTCCACTCCCGCATGCTTTTCCCGACCCGTCCACTGCCAATGTGCTTGTTTCGAGTTTTGTTCCCTTGTCCTTCCCGCTTCGTTTCCTGTCTTCCTTCCTCCTTTTTTCCATGCTGCTCCGCGCACGGCCGAAAAAAGGTGCTCCCTGACCCTGAGCTGCAATGTCTGCCCTCCCTCCTCCTGCTTCCTGGGCTACCAACCACCTCTCCAAACTTCGTGCAGAGTCGAAGCATTCCTCGTCCTTCCTAACCAACAAGCCTTCAGTCGCTGTTCCTCTTCTCCCTCCTTCCCCCTCCCCACCGCAAGCTCAATCTGTCCAGCGTTTTCTCCTGGTCCTCTGCCTCCTTTTGTGTGCGCGTCCTGCCTTCGTCTGCCTCGCCTCCTCTCTTTCTCCTCTGTCCTTCTGTTCCACATCCCCCCATTTCTCTTGCCCTCTCTCCCAGCGTCTCAACTCCTAGTCGGCCACTAGTCCCGTCCATGCCTGTTCCCCCGTCCATGCTTCACCTTTCCTGCTTCCGTTGCCGTTTCCCTGCGCAACGGAAGCCCAAGCCGCGGCCCCCAACTCCTTTCCTGTCAAGTCTCACCAGCTCTTTTCGCCTTCCCTGCTTCCTCAAGCCTTCTCGCAATGTTCTCTCCGAATGCCCACACAAAATTCGCAATCTCTGCCTCCGCGCGCCGCCTCAACCGGTGTCCATTGCCTCATCAAAAAAACGACCCGCGCAAAAACAAGCGTCTTCCCTCCCTCCGCGCTCCATTCGCTTTCAATGCTTTTAACGCTGTTCCTTCCTTCTTCGCTCGCTGCTTTCTCCCATCCCAGCTCACGCCTCCCCTTTCTCTCCGCATGCCCAAAAACAAAACGGAGCAAGCAGCCTTGCGCCACACCGTTATCACGTTTCCTATCCTCCTGCGTTCCTGCCGCCTACGGTCACCTGTCACCGTTCACCTTGCGTGTTCCTGTCGCCGTCCGTCCCGCATTGCCTCTCGCTCCAGATGCTCAGCGCACAATGCAGTCTGCAAAGCGAAACCCCCAACTCCCCATGCCTCGTCCCCACCGCTGCCTCACACCGCAAGTCTCACGTCCTCCCTGTTTTCGCCGCGACACTGCTCTCACTCCGCGTTCGGCCGAGTCGGCCCCGTTGTGTTTATCTTTCGCAAATTCCGCCTTCCTCGTTCGCCCCTGGCGACAACGCGCAAACGAAAAGTCTGCGCTTGTCGATCTTGCGCCGTTCCCGTCACTGCGTCGTTTCCTTCTCGCCCCCCCGCTCCTTCGCTGCGACGTGTCATTCCACGCGTCGCTTCAATTTCGCGTATCTACCTCCGCGCTACTGCGGCGCATCGCGTCACGCATCTTTCGTACCACAGCTAACGCGTCACTTCAGTCCGGCAGTCCCTCTGGCCGCTCTTCACATCGTCCTACCGTCGATGCCTCTTGCGCCCCTTTCCCAAGGGCCCTGCTTCTTCTCGTATTCCTGCCAAGCCTTCTCCCCCGCCTACGTTCCTTGCGTTTCCTTTACTCACGGCCGGCTTTCCAACGCAAAAACGCACCGCCTTCCCGTTGCCGTGGCCATCGCAACCTGTGTCACTCTCTCCCTATCTCCGTCCCTGCGCTGCTGCAAGTCGCTGCTCGCTTCCTCCTGCCACGGCCTCTCCGCGCGGGCGCTCGCTCACAAACAACACCAGCGCAAATCGAATCTCTTTCCCACTGCCTTGCCGTTCCTAACAAACAGTGCCTTCCGTGCGTCCGAAAAACGCTTTCTGTCCTCGTTCCTGTGCCTTGCATTTTCTGACAACCCTCTCCCCTCGTCCGTCCACACGGCAGCCACGCCGTGTGCTGCTTCACTGCGTCATCCCCCGTCGCGCGACCTCCTGGTCCGTTGCCCAACAAGCCACAACGCACGCTTCGGCCACGTCTCCAAACCGCTGCGCAATCGTCTGCGCACAACGCGCCTACTGCCTCCCCTCTCGAAGTTCGTCTTGAGCACGCCTGTCCCTTTCATCCCCGCCCTTCTTTCCAGTGCAAGGCTCAGTCGCCGTACTTGTCGCTAGCACTCCCACCTCTCCACGTGGCGCACGCCCGCCATCGCACTGAAACCCTTCCTCCGCGGCTCTGCGTGGTCGCCTGCCAGCCTCAGAAAAAAACGTCCGCCCCCCGCATACGCCTGCTTCCACCCTCGCGCTCCCTGTCACGAATCTGGGCTGCAGTCAAGTAAGCGCCTCTGGCCGCGTCATCTCGTGCGCGTCTGTCGTTGCGCACGCCACCGGTTCCGCTCGTTGTCCACGAAGCAGCCAGTACGTCCGCGCCGCTCCTCGGTTCGCGTTACTCAGTGACCTCACCTTCCTCCGTCCTGGTTTCTTCTCGTCCTGCTCTCCTTCCACTTTGGCCTGGCACGCCCCACTTGTTTCTCTGTCGGCGAGTCGCGGTCCACTCGTATTCCCACGCCTCCTTGCTCCCCCCCAATCTGCACGCTGAAAGCTCCCTTAAAAAAATCCAGTCCATCCGCCATTCTTCGCTCTCTGCTGCTCTCTGCCGTCTCACTCACAATCTCACCCCCTTCGCACGCGCGTTCCACAAACAACATTTCCGCCGTGCCTCCATCCCCTCCTGTCCCGCCACTCTTCGTTGTTGCTGCGCTCCCTGCGCGTCTCAGGCTGCCTTCCCTCCGCTGCGCGTTTTTCTCCCCACCCTTCGCGGTTCAAGCTACGGTGCGTGCGCCTCACCTTCTCCCTCGTCTCCCCCACACGACCGCCCTCTTTTGTCGCTGCTCGACTTCCCTTAAAACCTCCCCTCCCTTTGCAAACCTCTCCCGCAAAGCTCTTCCTCTCCCTTGTCGCGCGGTTTCAAACTGTGTCGGCTCGTGGCGCGTCTTTATCGTTTCCCCGCGCACACGTACAAACAACTCTGTCCCCTATCCTCCCGTGCACCACACCGCCCATGCGGGGCTACACCTGCGGTTTGTCGGTGCTTCACGCCAAGCAGCGCAGCGCACTCCGCACGCACAGCGCGCTGATTTCCTTTCTCTCGTGCAACCTGCGCTCTGCTCGTCCCCCTTCTTGTTTGCCGTCATGTCGTCTACTGTGCCGTGGCCTTTGCGCCCCTTGCCCGTGCTTGCGATTCGTTTTTCTCCACCGCACAGTCGCTTGTGCGACTGGTACTCCCATGTCCACTCTTGTACTTTCCACCCCTAAAGCCACCCACGCCTTCGCGGCACTCACCCCCTCTCCCCCTCGGCCCGGATCGCGCCGGTCCTGCGGCGACGTCTCTCGCAACTTTTCCGCTGCCACCATCTTGCTCCTGTGTGACGCGCCTCCGCTGCTTGGCGGCGGTGTCGGTGTGTCGCACCCACGCGGTGCGGCCGCAGCGTCTCTTCTGTCTCTGTCTCCAGCGTCGTGGATGGCACAGTGTGTCGTCCTTCCACTCGCCGCACGATGCACGTCGAGCTACGTCCCCGCTGCCTGTGGGGGTTACGCGTCAGGCGTTGCCCGCTTCGCGCCTCCCACCGCGCTCGGTCGCTTCAGAACACCCGTCCCCGCTGCCCGGCGCCCGGTCTGCCGCTGTTGCTCATTTCCTGGTTCGCGCGCGTTACCTCGTTCGGCCCGGGTGTTCGGCGGCGCACCGGCAGGCAGCCGTGGTCGGTTCTTCTTCGTGTGCGGCGCAAAGACAAACGCCCTCGTCTCTCGCACGCGGCGCAGCAGGACCGCATACAGTGCGTTTCGCGTGCACGCGGTGTCCGCGCTCGGCGCATGGCCAACGAGGATCTGCATGGGCACCAGGACGCGCACAGACGCAGCGCGGAAGACACAGGGGGCACCGACGTGCGCAACAAACAAGCGGCGTCGCGCGAGAGTCTGGCAGCGCCTCGCGTTGAGCGCAAATACACCCGCAAGAAGACGCGCTGACGCTTGGTCGTCCCTCTGACCACCGCCTCGGTACAGAAGTGCGTGGGACACCGCCTCTCGCATCGGCGACGGGCGCGGCCATCCAACACGCTCCGCGTCTAGTGGCGGGAAGACGTCGCCGTCTGGCTCCGACAAGACCATCGTGAAAGGGGGTGCCGCGCGGAACGACGGCGTGCCGCTACTCTGTGCTCCACGCCTGAGACAGAACCGAACCGCAAGGTCGTTCGAATACCGGCCGTAACGGTGGGCCGCCTGAACGCCCAGGCACAGGAAAGCAGCGCACCGCGCGGGGGAACTGGTCAGGAGGATGCACGCATGACGTCGAAAACTGTCCAACGCTGCCAGAGGCCAGCGCCCACCGCCCTCGCAGCAGGCCGCGCGTTCTCGCGACCAGCGTTTGTGGACAGGCCGAAGGGCCGGGGCGAGAAACGCGTGTGTCAGCCCGAGTTTCACTTTGAGGTGGCGTTGGTGCGCAAGCGTTCCCCGGTCACTCGCGCGCGTTCCCGGTTCCCCATAATGGTCCCACGTTGGCTGTTGCCAAAATGACCGCCGACTAGGCACGGACCGCAGGCAGCCAGGCGAACACTTCTGCGAGTTGCAAGGTCGAGTCGGCCAAAGGTCGCAGTCCGACACCGAAGTGCAAAGCACAAGGCCACATGGCAACCGGCGCGAAGCGAGGGAGTGGCCAAAGAAAAGCAATGGACAGGTTCAGAGGGACCAGTCAGGTGTGTCACAGGGGGCGCTCACCCCGAAGCATTGCTGAAGAGAAAGCGGCTCCACGATGGTAAGGCCGCGTAGAAACTGGTCCCGGCGAAAGGCAGCCTTGGCTTCAGAGCCATGTCACCGCGAGGCGTCCTTGAAGTAGCGTCGCGACTTGTTCATCGCGTGCTTTTTTCGACGGCTTGCGTTTGCTTTTGCTTTGTGTCTACCTTCTGGTTGATCTCGCGCCGATGTCCTAGCAGAGGAACGAAAGCGTACAGTGCTTTCGGTCTTGCTTACCGTCGTCCTGCTGTTCATTGCGACGCTGACACGTCGGAAAGTGCGATTCGCGCGACATGCAAAGTCGAGAACTGATGCTGGTCGTCGTGGATCTCGAGCTCGACCCGACCAACGGCCACGGCGGCGGGGGGCGTTGGTCACAGCGAAGAACTAAGTCACTGAGCGTCTCTCTGCACACGGATGCGTTTCGAGTTCGCAAGGATCAGTTGCTTCCAAGCCTGACGACGGATGCGAGGCCCGAGCGAAGCAGGGGGGCGAGCTCCCAGAGTGACTTCCCGGCGTCTTTTTTCTTGCCTGTTTTCGCGCCCTTCGCCCGTACTTCTGTTTCTGCCATGCGGCCTGCCCGAAGCAGTTCTTTATTGTCATGTGCACAGGTACGCCGGTTGCGTTGGCGGATACGATGGTCACGACCGGAAGCGGTTGTACTGGCTCTGCCTTGCCTACGCCCGCGTGCGTGCGGCAAGGCCCGTGGGGCTTAAGCCTTTCGCCGCGGAGGCGTGTGTCGCCTGCCGTCGCGTTCCCGCGTCACATTCGCCTGCGCGCGTAGCGAGCTCATGCGAGCGACCATCGAGCCACGCGTGCGCAGCATTAACGCTCAGCCTCCTCCCTTTCGCGGCGGAGTGCCGATGAGCGCGCGAGGCGCACCGCCGCGCTGTCCTCACGGCGTTGTCCTTTCGCGGCTCCGACCCTTGGTCCGGCCGGTGTCCGACTCGCGTGGCCAGCACGTCGTCGCGAGTTGCGCAGAGCTGCACTTGCCCGCTAGAGGCCACACCACTTCGCGCACCGAACCGTGTGTGCAGCTGCGTTGCGCTTGGCAAGAGCAATGCGGTGCGGGCCACCAAGTCAGGAGGCACCGCGGCCCGGCCTTGTTCGTACGTTGGTGCCGTCGTGCCGCCCGCGGCGCGTCGCCTCATGCTTGAACGCACAGCTTTACGCGGACACACCGGTCCCGCTCTGCGCCATTCGGGCATTGTGCAGACGCCGATTGCTTGCGCGCTACTTTCCACCCGAACCAAGAAAACAGAACTCATCAGGCAGCGAACGCGCTGAGCGGGCGGACCGAAGTGCAGTCAACCGTGCGCCACCTACGCAGCGATTCGTAACCGCGGCGGGCGACGAACAATCTCTCGAAACTGCTTGGGGCACGCAGAGGTGCGCGGAGACGGCACGCAAGGCAGGCAGCGGGGCGCCCGGCAGTCGACAACGGAGGCCGGCGCCACCACGCCACCGAGGCGACCTGACTCGCTGCTGACGCCAGGGGACGCGACGCAGAATGAATGTTGACGCGGAAGGGGCGGAAGAGCAAGGCGCCCAGGCTTGAACGCGTTGAGGTGCCTTTGCGCCCGCGGATTGGACGCGCGCGGACAGGACGATGCAAGGGAGGCCAGCATGTGGCAGCGCCAGGGGCACGCGCGGGGGGGGCGACGACAGGGACCTCAGAGCGTTGCTGGTCAGTCGGGGGCGCACCAGCAGGGGCACTGGGGGATATGGTCGCGGTGTTCTTGCTTTGGGGCGGCGGCGATGCTCGCAACTCGCAGAGGAGGCACGGGACGCGCTTTGGGTGGCGAGAAGAGAACGGAAATGCAGGTCAAGGCATGGGGGAGGCACAGCGACACGTTCGCGTTCGTCGCGACTGTGACGTGTGGGTTTGTGCTGCTAGCCACGCACGCGGCAGGGCACAACGCGCCTGCCGGCTTGACGGACGGGACATCGACGAAAATATGCAACGTCGGCGGGACACTGAGAGAGGCAAGCGGCGTGGCAATGTGGATGGCGGAAGCAATCGAGGGCATGGCGGCGCGCACAGAGGCGAACGCCGCCGCAATGCTGACAGCAACACGCGTGGCGAGGGCAGCGGTCGGCGGGTCGAGTCACTTGTGCCTGAGGAGGCTAAACGACTCGAACGAGAGGCGACGCGAGCAGTGGACACGACACGAGCATTGCGCAACCAAGCGTCACGACTCAGGGCGGTCACAATCGCCACTGAAAGCGCCGCCGCAACAATCGCGGAATGGGCACTCTTGCTCGCCTACACGCTTTCAGGCAGCACTAAAAATACGTGCATCGACTCGTCGGCAATCACTACAGTCGGCCAGCAGAAAAGTCCTCGGACATTCTGAAAGAAAAGTGCGACGCCCTGTACAGCGACAGAGCAAAAGGGAGCTTTTCGCCGCTAACAGCGAGACCAGCCAAGGAGACGGTCACGCGAATCATTGCAGCGCTTGGTAAGGGAAGCTCGAAGCTACCGTGTCTTCGGCTCTCGAGAGAGAACGGGTACGCACGTCGGCGCGAAACTGCACCGAACAGCGACCACAGCTTCGTGCCCAATACTAGCAGCCTACCAGGACAGTACCGACAACTACGGCCTCAACATCGACAGCAGCGCGGCAGCGGAACAGACCGTCACATTCGGCACATTTTTCACACTCACGACCAAAAGCAGCGGCAGCGACGGAAGCATCGCATTCAAAAAGGACGCGCAAATGGGGCCGCAGCAACTCAACCTCGACAATGTGACACAAGAACTGACAGCCGCAGCGAATCTAATCGGGCTGGACAGCAGTAAACCATGCACTGGCATCGCACCAATCGCGTGCGAGGACACCGAAAAAACACTAAGACGAATCGACGCGGCACTCAACGTCGCACAGCTCACGAACGCCGCGGCGCACGAAGAGGAAGGCACACAAACAACACAACCGGCCGGCGCCCAGCCAGCCAACAGCAAAAAAGCACAACACAAAACGCGCACAGCACACACAACGCACATCGGACAATGCTCGAGGACGCCTTGCCATCAACAGAAAGCGCACAACCTCAGGCACAACAGTGGGCACGTGCCGCACAACTCGCAGCAGCAGCAATGATCAGCACATGCGCGTGACACACGCACAAGGTGACGCGAAGAAAGAACAAACAAGTACAGCAGACAGAACACGCAATCTTGGCGCAACTCAGAAAAACAAGAAGGGCCAAAGCGCCCAGCAAGCACGGCGAGCAAGAAGGGCACGCGCACGTGCTCATGCACATGCACATGCGGAAAGCCAGAAAAAGGCAACCAACACGAAGGGCAAAAACAATGCAAGAAGTGGGGGAAAAGAAACACCGTAGCGCTCAAGCCCGCAACACCAACAATGCAACAACAGAAAGGAAGGCCACAGCAAAAGAACATGCAACCAGCGTGAAAGCAGAAAACACGCATGCGACAAGCACGCGCAGAGACGCGACGCAACGCAAAGACACGCGCAAACAACAAGGGAAAAGGCCACCGACACGCGGAAAAAGAAACACGCACGCACAAGGCAGCGAACGACGCAAAAAGGGGAACTCGATGGGAGGAAGGTCACAACGCACGCCAGGTGCCGCGCCACGCAACGTGGACGCGAAGCGCATAGGCACAGCAGCGCAACAAGGACGCGCGACGAGGAGCCAGCGAGCCGCGACAAGCAAAGGCACCTGCGACAAGCAAAGCAGGGAAAAGAGGCCCCGAAAGCGCACAAGCGAAGAGGACCGCAACACAGGCACAGCAAGAAAGGACACACACCACAGGGAAACACATCACCAAAGGGCCCGTGCAAAGCGAAAAACAAGACGTGAGAAGGAGATACATGCACAGTCGTGGAGCAAGAAAGCACGCAACGCATGCAACGACAGACAAAGGTGCGCACGAAAAAGGGCAACGGCCTGCACACTCGAGGCACCGCCCCAACAGGCAACCCCACCGCACCGCAACACACACCACAGGTCGGCCAACACACGGCACCACAGAGCAGCACGCGCCGCACAAAAAACCGTGCCTTTTCAAAATGGAAAGCGCAGAGGCAGGAACAGATTAGGCAACAAGCGGAACACAAAAACAGGGAAAAGACACGAGGGGACAAGCGCACAGGCAAAAGGCGAACACGGAACGCAAACAGCATCGCACCGCAAGCAGGACAGCTCCACACGCATAAAATGACACGGCGAAGCAAAGCGCAAGAAGACGCACGCACACAGAAGACGAACACACGAAGAAGGTGGGGGAACACGGGGACACAAACTGACAAGAGGCCGCGACGCACGCAACAGAAAACGCACAGAGAACACTGCGACGCAGCGTACGGGGAGGCACCGCAGAAGAACGGAGCACAGACAGAACACAAAAGGAAAACGGAATGAGGCACCGCGGGCAAACGCTTGCAGCAAGCAATGTCACCACGCGACGCCCACGACCTTGCCATTTGCATGGCGACAGACAAAACAGCACAGAGACCGCACGCCCCGCAACCACAGCAAACAAAAAAGAAAAGATAACAGAAGATGGGGACACGAAACGCCACTCAGAACGAAACACCGACCGAGGAAGCAGCAGAGCGCACAACACCACACCACCAGGCAAAATGAAAATTGTGAGAAGGAACAAGGTCAAACACGCAACCATAAGAACGCACCGAACACGCCGACAAAACGAAAAAGGACGCGAAAAGCGGCCAGGAAAGAAACAAGCGGCGCAAGGCACGGCACAACACTCCACACCGAGACGAGCCACGACGAGCCAAACACGCCACGACGAGCCAAAACACGAAGCAGAAGCAACACAGAAGCAAACACAAAACGCAAAACAAAAAGGCTTGGAGGAAAGCACTCCGCAGTTCGTGCTTGCAAAAAGGCGACCTCGCCATGAAAGAAATCCAACAGCAGGGAGTCAGAAAAAACAAAATAAAAAACAGCAAAAAAAACAGAAAAAAAAAAAGAAAAAAAAGAACGAAAAAGAAGAAGAAAAAAAGGTGAAAGCGCCGAACAGACAGAGAGGTGACAAAATGCGGAAGCCCAAAAACAAAGAAAAAAAACATTGTTTTACAAGAAACAGCAGGGGGTAAAACAATAAATAAAGTAAAAAAAACAAAAAAAAATAGCAAATAAAAGAAATTAAATTAAAAAAATAAAAAATAATGATAAATGGAAAACCAAGAAAAATTAATCAATTTACGCAAAGGCGCATAGAAAAATACGAAAAACAACACATGCCGAAAAAACAAAAATTTTTAGTTTAAGAGAAAATCGTTGAATCAATAAACTTTCTTTAAAAAATTGCACAAAAAAAATTTAAATAAAAAAACAGATTGACTTGGACAAACGAGCAAAGAAATAAAATAATAGAGCAGAAAAAATAATAATAATAAAAGAAAAAAGTTAAAAGAAAAACCAACATTTAAACTTCTTTTAATATCTTTTTAAATTTAACTAAAATTTAAAAAGATAGCAAAACTTTGTTGCCCTTTGAGCTGACGAGTAGAGCAGAAAGCTTTCCAGTTTACCTTTAATTTTAAGAAATAATAAAACGCAAAAAAAATAAAAACATAAAAAAATAATAATAATTATAAAATAAAATTTCATAAGTCTGCTTCAAAAATTTTGAAAAAATAAACCTAATTTTATGTTTATAGTTTATATGCTATGAATTGAGTCGAACGAAGTCAGTTGAAAAAAATAAAATTCATAAACAAAAATATAAAAAGATTAAAATAAAAGAATTCAAAAAAAAAGATTCAAGTCCGTATTTTTTCTGCTTAAATTTTTAAAAAAAAAGCTAAAAATCATACGCCGATTACTCAAGCGAAAAAAAATATTAGAAGAGAAAAAAAGAGTGCTTCATTCAATTTTAATAAACTCAAACTTTTATTTTCCTAAATATCTCTTTCTTCTTTTTTTCCTTGCTTCATGTCTCCGCGGTCCTATTTGTTTCTGCGTGTCTGTGGCGTGCCCGCAGATTTTTCGTTGTGGTTTTAGTACTTTTCTTTTTCTGCTTTTGCTTTCTCCTGCTTTTGCTTGCACAGGTCAACCAATTTTATGTATGGTGTTGCCGCAAAAAAAGCAAGTAAAAAATTCAAAGCAGCATAAAAAGCACTATTTCTTTCCGGCTTTTGGTGGCGTCGCTGTGTGTTGCCGTACTCTCCCAATCCTGTCATTCCTTCAACAGAAAAATGTTAGAGTTCAAGAATTTCTGCTTGAAGTCAGTGTCCTCCTTCTGCGCTTTTTCGCCCGCCTTTACTCAGTCAACGCAAACCAGACCCTTAGCAGAAACTTTGGCCATGACATTAGCCAAATTTTTGCCATTCACTGCGTTGTTCTTTGACCCGCTGTACCCGCTTTGTCCCTAGTCGCTCTCCCCTTTTTTCGATAACACCTGCATTCCTTGGTGCACCCCTCTCACTCCCCCGTTTTTTCCCCTCTCTGCCGCAGGTCCATTTCCTTCGCAAGTGCCTTCTGGCCTGCTTTTGTCTTTCCGATTTTGCCTCGTTCGTCTGCACTTTTCATGTTTTTCTCTCGGGCCATGCTTCAAGCATGGTCTATGGCCAATGCTGAGCCGCGTTGCCTTATTTACTTGCTTGCCTCTTATCGCCTTGTGGCTTTCTTCTTTTCCCAGCTTTTCCGAAAATCGCCAGTCCAAAGACTCTTTCCCTTCTTCTCTGACCCGTGCAATTTCCACTCCCGCTTGCCTTTCCCGACCCGCTCACTGCCAATGTGCTTGTTTCGAGTTTTGTTCCCTCTCCCTCCCCTTTTCGTTTCCTGTCTTCCTTCCTCCTTTTTTCCATGCTGCTCCGCGCACGGCCGAAAAAAGGTGCTCCCTGACCCTGAGCTGCAATGTCTGCCCTCCCTGCCTCCTGCTTCCTGGGCTACCAACCACCTCTCCAAACTTCGTGCGCAGTCGAAGCATTCCTCGTCCTTCCTAACCAACAAGCCTTCAGCTGCTGTTCCTCTTCTCCCCCTTCCCCCTCCCCACCGCAAGCTCAATCTGTCCAGCGTTTTCTCCTGGTCCTCTGCCTCCTTTTGTGTGCGCGTCCTGCCTTCGTCTGCCTCGCCTCCTCTCTTTCTCCTCTGTCCTCCGTTTCCACATCCCCGCCATTTCTCTTGCCCTCTCTCCCAGCGTCTCAACTCCTAGTCGGCCACTAGTCCCGTCCATGCCTTCCCCCCGTCCATGCCTCACTTTTCCTGCTTCCGTTGCCATTTCCCTGCGCAACGGAAGCCCAAGCCGCGGCCCCCAACGTCCTTCCTGTCAAGTCTCACCAGCTCTTTTCGCCTTCCCTGCTTCCTCAAGCCGCCTCGCAATGTTCTCTCCGAACGCCCACACAAAATTCGCAATCTCTGCCTCCGCGCGCCGCCTCAACCGGTTCCATTGCCTCATCAAAAAAACGACCCGCTCAAAAACAAGCGTCTTCCCTCCCTCCGCTCTCCATTCGCTTTCAATGCTTTTAACGCTGTTCCTTCCTTCTTCGCTCGCTTCTTTCTCCCATCCCAGCTCACGCTTCCCCTTTCTCTCCGCATGCCCAAAAACAAAACGGAGCAAGCAGCCTTGCGCCACACCGTTATCACGTTTCCTATCCTCCGCGGCCTGCCGCCTACGGTCACCTGTCACCGTTCACCTTGCGTGTTCCTGTCGCCGTCTGTCCCGCATTGCCTCTCGCTCCAGATGCTCAGCGCACAATGCAGTCTGCAAAGCGAAACCCCCAACTCCCCATGCCGCGTCCCCACTGCTGCCTCAAACCGCAAGTCTCACGTCCGCCCCTGTTTTCGCCGCGACACTGCTCTCACTCCGCGTTCGGCCGAGTCGGCCCGCTGTGTTTATCTTTCGCAAATTCCGCCTCCTCGTTCGCCCCTGGCGACAACGCGCAAACGAAAAGTCTGCGCTTGTCGATCTTCGCCGTTCCCGTCACTGCGTCGTTTCCTTCTCGCCCCCCTGTCCTTCGCTGCGACGTGTCATTCCACGTTCTCTTCAATTTCGCGTATCTACCTCCGCGCTACTGCGGCTCATCGCGTCACGCATCTCTCGTACCACAGCTAACGCGTCACTGCAGTCCGGCAGTCCCTCTGGCCTCTCTTCACATCGTCCTACCGTCGATGCTTCTTGCGGCCCTTTCCCAAGGGCCCTGCCTCTTCTCGTATTCCTGCCAAGCCTTCTCGCTCGCCTATGTTCCCTGCGTTCCTTTACTCACGGCCGGCTTTCCAACGCAAAAACGCACCGCCTTCCCGTCGCCGTGGCCATCGCAACCTGTGTCACTCTCTCCCTATCTCCGTCCTTGCGCTGCTGCAAGTCGCTGCTCGCTTCCTCCTGCCACGGCCTCTCCGCGCGGGCACTCGCTCACAAACAACACCAGCGCAAATCGAATCTCTTTCCCACTTCCTTGCCGTTCCTAACAAACAGTGCCTTCCGTGCGTCCGAAAAACGCTTTCTGTCCTCGTTCCTGTGCCTTGCATTTTCTGACACCCCTCTCCCCTCGTCCGTCCACACGGCAGCCACGCCGTGTGTTGCTTCACTGCGTCATCCCCCGTCGCGCGACCTCGCGGTCCGTTGCCCAACAAGCCACAACGCACGCTTCGGCCACGTCTCCAAACCGCTGCGCAATCGTCTGCGCACAACGCGCCTACTGCTTCCCCTCTCGAAGTGCGTCTTGAGCACGCCTGTCCCTTTCATCCCCGCCCTTTCTTTCCAGTGCAAGGCTCAGTCGCCGTACTTGTCGCTAGCACTCCCACCTCTCCACGTGGCGCACGCCCGCCATCGCACCGAAACCCTTCCTCCGCGGCTCTGCGTGGTCGCCTGCCAGCCTCAGAAAAAAACGTCTGCCCCCCGCATACGCCCGCTTCCACCCTCGCGCTCCCTGTCACGAATCTGGGCTGCAGTCAAGTAAGCGCCTCTGGCCGCGTCATCTCGTGCGAGCCTGTCGTTGCGCACGCCACCGGTTCCGCTCGTTGTCCACGAAGCAGCCAGTACGTCCGCGCCGCTCCTCGGTTCGCGTTACTCAGTGACCTCACCTTCCTCCGTCCTGGTTTCTTCTCGTTATGCTCTCCTTCCACATTGGCCTGGCACGCCCCACTTGTTTCTCTGTCGGCGAGTCGCGGTCCACTCGTATTCCCACGCCTCCTTGCTCCCCCCCAATCTGCACGCTGAAAGCTCCCTTAAAAAAATCCAGTCCATCCGCCATTCTTCGCTCTCTGCTGCTCTCTGCCGTCTCACTCACAATCTCACCCCCTTCGCACGCGCGTTCCACAAACAACATTTCCGCCGTGCCTCCATCCCCTCCTGTCCCGCCACTCTTCGTTGTTGCTGCGCTCCCTGCGCTTCTCAGGCTGCCTTTCCGCCTCTGCGCGTTTTTCTCCCCACCCTTCGCGGTTCAAGCTACGGTGCGTGCGCCTCACCTTCTCCCTCGTCTCCCCCACACGACCGCCCTCTTTGTCGCTGCTCGACTTCCCTTAAAACCTCCCCTCCCTTTGCAAACCTCTCCCGCAAAGCTCTTCCTCTCCCTTGTCGCGCGGTTTCAAACTGTGTCGGCTCGTGGCGCGTCTTTATCGTTTCCCCGCGCACGCGTACAAACAACTCTGTCCCCTATCCTCCCGTGCACCACACCGCCCATGCGGGGCTTCACCTGCGGTTTGTCGGTGCTTCACGCCAAGCAGCGCAGCGCACTCCGCGCGCACAGCGCGCTGATTTCCTTTCTCTCGTGCAACCTGCGCTCTGCTCGTCCCCCTTCTTGTTTGCCGTCATGTCGTCTACTGTGCCGTGGCCTTTGCGCCCCTTGCCCGTGCTCGCGATTCGTTTTTCTCCACCGCACAGTCGCTTGTGCGACTGGTACTCCCATGTCCACTCTTGTACTTTCCACCCCTAAAGCCACCCACGCCTTCGCGGCACTCACCCCCTCTCCCCCTCGGCCCGGATCGCGCCGGTCCTGCGGCGACGTCTCTCGCAACTTTTCCGCTGCCACCATCTTGCTCCTGTGTGACGCGCCTCCGCTGCTTGGCGGCGGTGTCGGTGTGTCGCACCCACGCGGTGCGGCCGCAGCGTCTCTTCTGTCTCTGTCTCCATCGCTCGTGGATGGCACAGTGTGTCGTCCTTCCACTCGCCGCACGATGCACGTCGAGCTACTTCCCCGCTGCCTGTGGGGGTTACGCGTCAGCTGTTGCCCGCTCTGCGCCTCCCACCGCGCTCGGTCGCTTCAGAACACCCGTCCCCGCTGCCCGGCGCCCGGTCTGCCGCTGTTGCTCATTTCCTGGTTCGCGCGCGTTACCTCGTTCGGCCCGGGTGTTCGGCGGCGCACCGGCAGGCAGCCGTGGTCGGTTCTTCTTCGTGTGCGGCGCAAAGACAAACGCCCTCGTCTCTCGCACGCGGCGCAGCAGGACCGCATACAGTGCGTTTCGCGTGCACGAGGTGTCCGCGCTCGGCGCATGGCCAGCGAGGATCTGCATGGGCACCAGGACGCGCACAGACGCAGCGCGGAAGACACAGGGGGCACCGACGTGCGCAACAAACAAGCGGCGTCGCGCGAGAGTCTGGCAGCGCCTCGCGTTGAGCGCAAATACACCCGCAAGAAGACGCGCTGACGCTTGGTCGTCCCTCTGACCACCGCCTCGGTACAGAAGTGCGTGGGACACCGCCTCTCGCATCGGCGACGGGCGCGGCCTGCCAACACGCTCCGCGTCTAGTGGCGGGAAGACGTCGCCGTCTGGCTCCGACAAGACCATCGTGAAAGGGGGTGCCGCGCGGAACGACGGCGTGCCGCTACTCTGTGCTCCACGCCTGAGACAGAACCGAACCGCAAGGTCGTTCGAATAACGGCAGTAACGGTGGGCCGCCTGAACGCCCAGGCACAGGAGGGCAGCGCACCGCGCGGGGGAACTGGTCAGGAGGATGCACGCATGACGTCGAAAACTGTCCAACGCTGCCAGAGGCCAGCGCCCACCGCCCTCGCAGCAGGCCGCGCGTTCTCGCGACCAGCGTTTGTGGACAGGCCGAAGGGCCGGGGCGAGAAACGCGTGTGTCAGCCCGAGTTTCACTTTGAGGTGGCGTTGGTGCGCAAGCGTTCCCCGGTCACTCGCGCGCGTTCCCGGTTCCCCATAATGGTCCCACGTTCGGCTGTTGCCAAAATGACCGCCGACTAGGCACGGACCGCAGGCAGCCAGGCGAACACTTCTGCGAGTTGCAAGGTCGAGTCGGCCAAAGGTCGCAGTCCGACACCGAAGTGCAAAGCACAAGGCCACATGGCAACCGGCGCGAAGCGAGGGAGTGGCCAAAGAAAAGCAATGGACAGGTTCAGAGGGACCAGTCAGGTGTGTCACAGGGGGCGCTCACCCCGAAGCATTGCTGAAGAGAAAGCGGCCCCACGATGGTAAGGCCGCGTAGAAACTGGTCCCGGCGAAAGGCAGCCTTGGCTTCAGAGCCATGTCACCGCGAGGCGTCCTTGAAGTAGCGTCGCGACTTGTTCATCGCGTGCTTTTTTCGACGGCTTGCGTTTGCTTTTGCTTTGTGTCTACCTTCTGGTTGATCTCGCGCCGATGTCCTAGCAGAGGAACGAAAGCGTACAGTGCTTTCGGTCTTGCTTACCGTCGTCCTGCTGTTCATTGCGACGCTGACACGTCGGAAAGTGCGATTCGCGCGACATGCAAAGTCGAGAACTGATGCTGGTCGTCGTGGATCTCGAGCTCGACCCGACCAACGGACACGGCGGCGGGGGGCGTTGGTCACAGCGAAGAACTAAGTCACTGAGCGTCTCTCTGCACACGGATGCGTTTCGAGTTCGCAAGGATCAGTTGCTTCCAAGCCTGACGACGGATGCGAGGCCCGAGCGAAGCAGGGGGACGAGCTCCCAGAGTGACTTCCCGGCGTCTTTTTTCTTGCCTGTTTTCGCGCCCTTCGCCCGTACTTCTGTTTCTGCCATGCGGCCTGCCCGAAGCAGTTCTTTATTGTCATGTGCACAGGTACGCCGGTTGCGTTGGCGGATACGATGGTCACGACCGGAAGCGGTTGTACTGGCTCTGCCTTGCCTACGCCCGCGTGCGTGCGGCAAGGCCCGTGGGGCTTAAGCCTTTCGCCGCGGAGGCGTGTGTCGCTGTGCCGTCGCGTTCCCGCGTCAAATTCGCCTGCGCGCGTAGCGAGCTCATGCGAGCGACCATCGAGCCACGCGTGCGCAGCATTAACGCTCAGCCTCCTCCCTTTCGCGGCGGAGTGCCGATGAGCGCGCGAGGCGCACCGCCGCGCTGTCCTCACGGCGTTGTCCTTTCGCGGCTCCGACCCTTGGTCCGGCCGGTGTCCGACTCGCGTGGCCAGCACGTCGTCGCGAGTCGCGCAGAGCTGCACTTGCCCGCTAGAGGCCACACCACTTCGCGCACCGAACCGTGTGTGCAGCTGCGTTGCGCTTGGCAAGAGCAATGCGGTGCGGGCCACCAAGTCAGGAGGCACCGCGGCCCGGCCTTGTTCGTACGTTGGTGCCGTCGTGCCGCCCGCGGCGCGTCGCCTCATGCTTGAACGCACAGCTTTACGCGGACACACCGGTCCCGCTCTGCGCCATTCGGGCATTGTGCAGACGCCGATTGCTTGCGCGCTACTTTCCACCCGAACCAAGAAAACAGAACGCATCAGGCAGCGAACGCGCTGAGCGGGCGGACCGAAGTGCAGTCAACCGTGCGCCACCTACGCAGCGATTCGTAACCGAGGCGGGCGACGAACAATCTCTCGAAACTGCTTGGGGCACGCAGAGGTGCGCGGAGACGGCACGCAAGGCAGGCAGCGGGGCGCCCGGCAGTCGACAACGGAGGCTGGCGCCACCACGCCACCGAGGCGACCTGACTCGCTGCTGACGCCAGGGGACGCGACGCAGAATGAATGTTGACGCGGAAGGGGCGGAAGAGCACGGCGCTCAGGCTTGAACGCGTCGAGGTGCCTTTGCGCCCGCGGATTGGACGCGCGCGGACAGGGCGATGCAAGGGAGGCCAGCATGTGGCAGCGCCAGGGGCACGCGCGGGGGGGCGACGACAGGGACCTCAGAGCGTTTCTGGTCAGTCGGGGGCGCACCAGCAGGGGCACTGGGGGATATGGTCGCGGTGTTCTTGCTTTGGGGCGGCGGGGACGCTCGCAACTCGCAGAGGAGGCACGGGACGCGCTTTGGGTGGCGAGAAGAGAACGGAAATGCAGGTCGAGGCATGGGGGAGGCACAGCGACAGGTTCGCGTTCGTCGCGACTGTGACGTGTGGGTTTGGGCTGCTAGCCACGCACGCGGCAGGGCACAACGCGCCTGCCGGCTTGACGGACGGGACATCGACGAAAATATGCAACGTCGGCGGGACACTGAGAGAGCCAAGCGGCGTGGCAATGTGGATGGCGGGCGCGCTCGAGGGCATGGCGGCGCGCGCAGAGGCGAACGCCGCCGCAATGCTGACAGCAACACGCGTGGCGAGGGCAGCGGTCGGCGGGAACGAGTCACTTGTGCCTGAGGAGGCTAAACAACTCGAACGCGAGGCAACGCGAACAGTGGACACGACACGAGCATTGCGCGGCCAAGCGTCACGACTCGCGGCAATCAGCATCGCCACTGAAAGCGCCGCCGCAACGATCGCGGAATGGGCACTCTTGCTCGCCTACACGCTTTCAGGCAGCACTAAGAATACGTGCATCGACTCGACGGCAATCACTACAGTCGGCCAGAACAAAAAGGCCTCGGCCATTCTGACAGAGAAGTGCGCCGCCCTGTACAGCGACAGCGCTAAAAAGGGCTTTTCGCCGCTAACAGCAGCACCGGCCAAGGACGGGGTCACGCGAATCATTGCAGCGCTTGGTAAGGTCACGCTCGAAGGCACCGTGTCTTCGGATCTCACAACAGACACGGGTAAGCACGTCGGCGCGAAACTGAACACAGGCGCAGACAACAGCTTCGTGCCCAATACTAGCAGCCTACCAGGCCAGTACCGCCAACTACGGCCTCAACATCGACAGCAGCGGCGGAGCGGAAGCAGCAGTCACATTCGGCACATTTTTCACACTCACGACCAAAAGCAGCGGCAGCGACGGAAGCATCGCATTCAAAAAGGACGCACAAATGGGGCCGCAGCAACTCAACCTCGACAATGTGACAGAAGAGATGACAGCCGCAGCGAAGCTTATCGGGCTGGACAGCGGTAAACCATGCACTGGCATCGCACCAATCGCGTGCGAGGACACCGAAAAAACACTAAGACGCATCGACGCGGCACTCAACGTCGCACAGCTCACATACGCCGCGGCGCACGAAGAGGAAGGCACACAAACGCCACAACCGGCCGGCGCCCAGCCAACCGACAAGCAAAAAAGCACAACACAAAACGCGCACAGGCCACACAACGCACATCGGACAAAGCTCGAGGACGCCTTGCCATCAACAGAAAGCGCACAACCTCAGGCACAACAGTGGGCACGTGCCGCACAACTCGCAGCGGCAGCAATGATCAGCACATGCGCGTGACGCACGCACAAGGTGACGCGAAGAAAGAGCAAACAAGTACAGCAGACAGAACACGCAATCTTGGCGCAACTCAGAAAAACAAGAAGGGCCAAAGCGCCCAGCAAGCACGGCACGCAAGAAGGGCACGCGCACGTGCTCATGCACATGCACATGCGGAAAGCCAGAAAAAGGCAACCAACACGAAGGGCGAAAACACTGCAAGAGGTGGGGGAAAAGCAACACCGTAGCGCTCAAGCCCGCACACACCAACAATGCAACAACAGAAAGGAAGGCCACAGCAAAAGAAACATGCAACCAGCGTGAAAGCAGAAAACACGCATGCGACACGCACGCGCAGAGACGCGACGCAAAGCAAAGACACGCGCAAACAACAAGGGAAAAGGCCACCAGACACGCGGAAAAGAAACACGCACGCACAAGGCAGCGAACGACGCAAAAAGGGGAACTCAATGGGAGGAAGGTCACAAAGCACACCAGGTGCCGCGGCACGCAACGTGGACGCACAGCGCCCCGCGAGAAGAGACAAGTGCTCGCGACAGGTTTGTCCCTCTTCCGTCCGTCTCACCGCCGCCACCTTTTCGGCTCGCGCCGACCGGCAGCTCAGTGGCCTCCAGGTAACCCCGCTGGCCAGTTGCCTTCCGCGCCCTCCACTGCCGCCCTCGACAGGCCGGCGCGAACAGGCGCCATGCCGGCCAGCTGGCGCGGCGCGCAGCGGACAGAGAGCTGTTTCGCTGTGGTCCGTTCGCCGCGCCGTGCTGCGCGGTCCGGGCGAAGGCGATCCGCGAGGCAGCGGCGCTGAGCTGGAGACGGGCGACGCTCCGCGAACAAGTCTGACACAGGCCGGCAGAGAAACCAGCAGGCACAAGGGCCGGTGGTGCAATGGACCGGTGGAGCAGGCGGCGCCGCAGAGTCAAGCACGCATTGACGCAGCGCCCGCGACACAATGCGCATGTGCGCCGGCGAAGGCGGTCGCTGCTCGCGCGTGCCGCATCGCTTGTCGAGAAGCGCGACCGGATGAGACGCGTGGCGTGCGCCGGCATTGCTGCGCGGTACACGAATGCACGCGCCTTCGCGCTCCACGCGTCTGTCATTGCAAGGCAGGCAGGGAAGGCAGCGGGCGTGCCGCTTCCTTGCCGGAGACGCGCAGGCACGGCACGGCCTGTGGCGCGGAGGTGGCGCTAGCGTCGGGTGAGCAGGCGGAGGCGCTGGTCGGAGGAAAGCAGAAAGCTGCGCGGACGATTCTAGGCCATCGCGCGGGTGTCCGTCAGCAGAGGCTACGAGCGTGGCCGTGATTGCAGCGGCGAGATCCGCCGCGAGTGCCGTTGAAGGACTCACGAGCGGACACAGACGGCGTGGGGCGCTAGCAAAAGCGCGCAGCTGCAGCGGCAACGTCAGGACCAAGACGACGAACGCATGAAGGCAGTGCGCGGTGCGCGCGCTCACACATGGGCGGATGCGTCGGGAAGAGGACTGCGGGGGTGGGAGAGCACAGGCAGAGCGTGTGCGGCACGTGGCGGGGATGAGTTGGTGGTGAAGCAGAGACGGGTGGAAAGCGACGGGGGGCAGGATGGTCAACAAGGTAGCGTGCATAACGGTCGCGCTGGTCGCGTCACTGGCCAGCGCTAGAGTGACGGAGGCGGCCGCGGGGACGCATTCCAAGGGTTTCGGCTCGCTTTGCGCACTGCTGGTGGACGCGGAAAGCGCGCCAGGCATCGCAGCGGCAGCGGCGAAGGAAACAGCGGAAGCAGTGCACAGCGCCATCGAGGAGGCGGAAAGGCACGCGAACGCGCTTCTTGGGGACGCAGCAACGATGTCGCTCGGACAAGCAGCGGTCAAGCTGCTCGGCGGCAGCGTGACACGCGCAGGTAAGGAAACGAGGGCAAACTTCAGCTGCGACGAGGGAATTGCTGAGGGCACAAACGGCTCCATATGCGCGCTGCAAAGAATGGCCAAGAGCGCACAGCAAGAAGCGAAAAGCGTCGCAGCAGGCAGCGCACAAGCACTGCTCGGCGCGGACGCGACTTGGGACGAATACTCGGCACCCACACAGCAAGATGCCTACGTGCAGGCCAAACTCAAGGCCCTCATGAACGGCGGGAGCGGGCACACTGGCCACACAGAAGCCACCGGCAGCCGAAAGGCCATGGTGACAAGCCTCCTATGGATATGCAACGACAACGGCAGTGGAGGCAACAATTGCAAAAACAGCGGCACCGGAGCCCAGTGCGCATGCGCCACTCCCGCCCAACTGAAACGCCTCGAGAGAAGCCACTCAACATGGACAAAACTAGACGCAAGTGGTGGAGACAAAAACAGCGACAACGGGGCCACACCCCTCGCAAACTGGAAAATCGCAAAGCAACTGTGCGCCATCAACCAAGGCACTGCGAAACTACAACACATGCCCCAGGGAAGAATCGAACGCGACATCGCCAACTTCAACGCCATGCTGCGACCGATGCAAACAGGCAGCAGCGCAAACGCACTGCTTTGCCTGAGCCTCGACAGCGGCGCCGCAGCACAAAATACGTGCACAGGGACAGGCACCGACGACGCGTTGGCTTGCGTCTGCTACGACAAAAGTGGCAACACAAAGCTGCCAGACTGGGTGGACAAACTCGCCGCGATGGACACCGCCCTGCAAAAAACACTCAGCTTGCAGACACAAGCGCACGCCTTGATCCAGCGCACGCAGCAAGCCACAGCGCACGCCACGCTGACCGCAGCGCACCGCACCAGCACCGCGCAAAGCACTCGAAGAAACAACGCACAGTCGAACAGCGCCAAAGCCACAAAAACGCAGTCCAGCGATCCGGCCCTCGAAGGCGAAGACACGCCTGCCGAAAAGAACGCAAGCGCAGAGTGCAACGCGCAACACCCAACGTGGAAACCAGACACACAGACATGCGACAGCACGACAATCAACACAGAACAAACAGCGGCACCGTCACGCACACGCACACGCACACACACACACATGCACAGCCGCAGCCATTCTTGCAGCAACGACCGTCCTTGCGACACGCGCCCTGCCATAACGGGAAAGACAACAGAAAAGAGGCACGCCAGCGAGCACACAAAGCGCAGAAGAAACACAACGAGCAGCAACACACACTGCGCTCACCGCTGCCGCTTTCATCTTGAGCCTTACAAGAAAGGCGCAGTAAAGACAACATAACACACGGCGCGACCACGAAAGGATCCATACGCGGCGCGAAAAGCACAAGGACATGGCGCGAAGCAAGACACCGCACAACAGCACACACAATGCAGCACACGCTGACGTACAACGACACTTGCTGAGAAGAAGACACACCACGCACACAAGCAAACGAAAAGCAAAAAGGAAGCATAGACAAGGGACACGAAAAAAAATAGAAGACACGGAGAAGCACAAGGGCAGGAAAAAGCAACAAGGGACGAATAGCTGGAAACACAGTGCGTGCGGAACAGAATGGACAAAAACAAAGAACAAGCACACAACTAGACGCACAAAACGCAAGTGACACGCAATAGCACGACAAGCAAACTGACGCGCAAAGAAATAAAAAGCACACGCACAGACCGACGCACACAAAAACACAAGCCAAAAAAAAAATACGCACTGGCAAAAAGGCAGCATCGACGAATGAAACAACAAGGAGTAGCAAAAACACCGTGAGCAACACTGCACCAAACAAAGCGACGTGCGAGAACACCAGGACAGCGGACCAGCCAACGCAGGAAAACAGGAAGGGAGGAAGGCACTGTGGTAGAAAGGCAGGGCACAGCAGACACTGCACAAAGATCAAAACCCGGCAGAGAAAAGACGTGAGCAGGGCAGGAAAACACGCATGACACCACTGGCACGGCGAATGGCGCCTCGACAACACGCACACAAACAAGTCGTCACAAAAAAAAATTCACTGGGGAAAGAAAAAGTCGCGCGGCAAGGCAGGAAAAAACATCTTTCAAAGGACACTCAACAGATAAAGCGTGCCAACCACTTTTCAAAGAAAAAAACACAGCCTTAAGAGAAGCATCGAAAAAGAAAAAGGGCTCACACACATGAAAAAAGACGAGGCAGCGACAAACGCAATCACAAACAGCAACACGCACGACCTGGTTGCACGACTGCCGTCATAAAGCGGTTTTTGGGACAAGCTCAGCAAAAAAAGCTTTTTCTCTTCATACCGCGACAAAGCAATAAACAGAAAAAGAAAACACAAAAGTCACTCAGAAAAAAGGCGACAGCGCCGCAAGCAAGGAAAGAGCAACAAGCCACTAACAAAAAAACAAACGCAGTGAAAAACAAACAACCGCACAAGAAGCGAAAAACACGCACAGACCAACGTCGCTGGCGAAACAAAATTAAGAAAAACTTCGCACCGTCCGTCCGAGCAACAAAGCATCAAACTAGACACCAGAACTGCATTTTCTCTTTTAAAAAAACTGTCGCCAAAAAAATTCGAAAGACTCAAGACTCGTCACATCCTTCTCGAAATGCGCTCGTGACAGAGAGAGGTGACCACCAGGCATGCTTCCACTGCTTATTTGCTTTTGAGTTGTCTCTTGCGTCTTGAAAGACGCGCTGTAGCCGGCATCGAAAACGACAGTGCAAACACAACACCAACCCACACTTCTTGCCTCAAAAGTTCAAAAACAGCCAATTCACAACCGCAGAAAAAGAGACCCAATAAACTGGCGTCAACTTGCTTTCCGGAGGCTGATTCCATGCTCGCTTATTTTTTGCTGCACAGTTCAAAACAAAAAAATCGAAAACACCTCTCCAGAAGCCGCAACTGCAATCCGCAGTCTCTTTGACACAACAGCCCTCACACGTTGCGCGAACTTCGCAGCTTCGCAACGCCAGACCAAAGCACAAGCAGACGCGAAGAGTGGCGTGTTCTACGCTTCCATGGCCGTCGGGATCAGTCGTCTCTAAGCTGTGGCTTCTGCAACACGCTTCCGCCTCGCGCATTCCTGCTCCCGTCCGCGAGACTCCAACCAAGATCCTCTTTTAGTCCCTGAACAGACCTCCAAACCGACATCCGCGAGAACTTGCTCTGGCGGAAAACGACAAGTTTTTTCGTTGTCCCGCGTCCTCGCCACTGGCACCTCCCTTTCGTCATCCCCGTCGTTCAAGCTTCGCGGGCACACACCGCTTGGCTCGATGCCCGCCCGCGTCCGGCGTCGCGCACTTCAGCGTCCTGGCGGGACCTCTTCGCGCTGCTGCCACCAGTGCTTACTTTTCCCTTGACCAGACAACGCGGCCTGGGTACCGTGCGCCGACGGCATGGCCAGTGTCGCTACGAGCACGCGCTGTTGCTGGGTCCTTCTGTGGGACCGCTGCACCGCCTTCCGTCGCTGTGCGTGCCTGTTGTACCTAAGCTGCTTTCAGTCGGCGCGCACCTCCTGCAAGCCACAAGCTTCGCTTTCGCTCCACCTCAAATGTACAAAAACTGTGTTTTCACTTGCTTTCCTTTCTCGGCACTGCTTTCTCTCATTGTGTGCTGCGCATGTGTCTTAAAATGCCTTCCTCTCTTCCGTGCCCTTCCTCACTTTCCCGAACGCGCAAGTGCCGCACTGTCGCAGTCCCTTTCGCCTATGCAAAAGCTGTTGGTGTGCCTCGCGGTGCGGTTCAACGCTCGCAGCAGGCTCAAGACACTTCCAAGCAATTGTCAAGCAATTTTTTGCTGCACTCAACGCCACACGGTGTGCCAGTCCCCATTTCGGAGCCGCAGAGACAAACAGTTACACCGCACCACCGTCGTCTGCCGTGCGGCTCGGTCCGCATTTCCTTGCCTACCGCGCGCGCGCTGAACCTTGCTTGCTCTATTGTTCCAAATTCCCTTCGCTGCATCCTCCCCCTTTGCGCCGGCGAGAAGCGCAAATGTCGTCATTGTCTGTGCGGGTCGTGCTGTCCCTTGTCCCTTTTTTCTCCTCTTCTCGCCGCCACAAAGTCACCAACCACACGTCACGCTCCTGCGTGCAGTTGCCCTTCCAGAGAAGAGAAAAGCAACTTCAGGGCACGCAGAAGGCTCGTCTCTTTCTGCCCCTTTTTGCTTTCAAGCAAAAAACAGATCGCAACAACACACACACAAAACAATGCACAAAAAAACAAACGCATAAGATGCGTCGAGCCTCTTCTCCCCGCGTCCACGGCTCCGGCTTCCAACAAAAACCAAGGCCAGCCAAACAAAGGCAACAAATTCCCTTTCCGACCGACACGCCAGATCAGCGCCAATGCAACCGCAGTGCCATCCTCAGACGACGCGTGTGCAGCAAGGTCTACCGCCGACTAAGTTTCTGTCCCCTGTTTTACTGGTTTCGATGCGGCTCCTTTTCACCAGTGCTCTCCTCCACGTGCCTCCTGCTGCTCTGCTTAATTTTTCTTTTTCCTCTTCGCTTGGCCATGGCAGTTTGTTCCCACCAATGTTCCTTGTGTTGCACCTTTTTGTCCGACCGTCCCGCTACACAATCCTCCATTGTTCGATGCGCTTGGCAAAAACCAGGACGACAGCACGCATGCTGAAAAACAAAACACCTTATTTCACGTTACCGCATTTTGACCCGAATTTTACCCGGCTAACCGCTCGTCCGTTGCTTTTCTGGTGAGGTGCTCAGTCTCGCGTTCAATGTGGCTTCTTCGTGCTCCAAACATTTTTCGATCACGCTGCGTGCGTCTTTTCTCCTTTCCTGTCTGAGACGCGCCTCGTGCTTTCGTCCACATCCTCGCACTGGCTGCGAGCTAAACAAAGAGTAGCTGCCAAAGTCTCCCCCCCAAATGGTCTTGCCTCGCACGCTTCCCTTCTTTTTTTCTTCGGGGCGTTGCATTGCCATGGCTTTTTCGCCTCGTTAGATGCTCGTCTTGCCGCATCTCGCTTATCACGCCGCTTCCCCGCTATTTTTGAAAATTTACTGTCAGCTCCTTCCGACCGCAACTCACACTCATGTTCCTTTTCCTGACTTTCAGGCCATGCACCGTGAGCGCACGAGACTTCCTGTGTAATGCCCCCGTCGCGCTTGGTCACTTCGTTCTGACTCTTTTTCCTTCATGCCTGTGCTGCTTTCCTCGGCCTGGTCTCCGCGTCGCTGCGGACGCGCCGCACTGCGACAGCGCAGTTTTCTGTCTGTTCCGGTTTTCCAAGCCTTTTACTTCGCGATGCATTTCAACAAAGCAGTTCGGCCCGCCTCTCCTGACCCCGCGGCCTATGGCAGCTGTTGTTCGTCTATCTGTTTTTCCTTGTTTTGCTCTTCGTTGTCTGTCAAACAATGTCTCTGGTTTGCCTTGTGCAGTTTTTTCGCTGTCTTCCTCCCCTGTTGCTCCGCGTCTTCACCCCTTGGTCTTAGCGTCGCACTTTGCTGTGCCTCGTTCCTGTCTCCTGTCTTATTCTTTCTGTCAGCTTTCTCAGGTTTTTTTCGCCGTCCCTTAGATTCGGCTTTTCCTTGTCCTCCCTTCTCACGCGTGTCACTGGCTTTTTGTGTCTTGCCAGTGTCCACCCCGCGTCTCCGCTTTCTCCTCTTTGCACTTCCTTTTCGGTCCATCTTCTCCAAATGCCTTTCTCCTTGCTTTGCGCGGCTCCCCTACTTTCCGTGCTTGCCGCCGGCATGTTCGCTCGTTGTTCCCTCTCTCCCGTTCTTGGCTCCCCGTTCTTTTGTTCTCGGTCCTTCTTCGTCGGCTTTTCCACTCCGTCTGCCCTTCTCTTGCCGCCCTTCTCGCGCCGCATTGCTCCTCGTGTGCTGTTCACCGTCCGCGCGACCTTCGCCGTGCCGTAATTCCTTTCCGCTTTGTCCTGGTCCAGCTCGCAATGGTGTCCTTTCCCTTTTCACAATGTGCCCCAAGCGCGTCGCGCCGGTCAACCTTGATGCCACAAGGTCTTCCTCTCATCCTGGCCGCGTCCGCGTCCTCTTCTTTATCCATCGCTACCGCCGTGTCACTCCCGGCCCCGGCCTTGCTGACAAAAAACAAGTTTTCTTTTCGTCGCCCTCATTCCCTCGCTGGCCGCTTACAAAACTTATTCGCTTCACACGTCGCGCCCACAAAATCCTCCTTAACCTCTTGCTCCTCCAGTGATTCCCTTCACCCAGGTCCCGCGCCTTTTCTCGTTCGGTGCACGTTCTGCTTACCCACTCTGCTTCTTGGCGTGCAGGCCTCTGTGTTGCTCGTTCTCCGTCTTCTGCGTCTCGTTCTCGCCTTGCCTTGCTGCCTTCGTTGCCTCCGCCATTCCTCCTGCTTGTGCTGTCTCCCAAAACACCGTTGGATAGAGGCTTCGAATTTCCATAATCGCACGTCGTGCCCGCACGCCTTCTGCCGTTCCCGTGACTGCCACACCGGTGCACAGTTTATCTTCGGTGCCCTTGCCGAAGAGCGAGATTGTGTCCGTGACGCGCCTTTCGCTTTTGTCGTTTCTGTGCCGGCACGTCTCGAAGTTCGCGCTTTTCCACGTCAGCCGTCACTTCACTGTAGCTTATGTTGTCTCTGTTTCCCCCGCGCCCAATTCCCCCGTGTGCCTGCTGAGGCCTCAAGTAACTGCGGTCGGTGTGCTCCTTGTGAATATCCATCTTCTCCTCCTCTCTTCCTGTCTTCCTGTCTTCCTTCCCCTTCCTTCCTCTGTTCCCCATCTCTCTTCCTCTGTTTCCCGATGGTCCCGCATTTCCGTCGCTTGCTATTCCCATGCCTTCAGCTCACGAAACTACCGCCGCGTCTCCCCCACCTTTTGCCGCACGCTGGTTCTGTTCACTGGCTTTCCTTACTCTCCCTTTCCCGCTTCCACGTCGGCCCAATTTCCACCCTCTTTTTTCCCCTTGGCCTGCTCGTTCACCCCTCCTCCCACCCCTTCGCTATGTTATCCGTTAGTTTGTGCCGTTGCGCGGTGGCACAAAACACGGCTTCCCGTCCCCTGGTCCGGGCACGCTCGACTCCCACTGGTCGTGCCCCTAGTTTGTGTTTTCCAAACTTCCACAGACAGTTGGACACGGCATGCAACGAGAAAAAATGCCGGTTCCAAGTGTCTGTGGCGGCGTCTGCGGCGCAGCTTCTCCAGTGCTCTCTTCGCTGATGTGGCCGCACCGTGCCTTTGTTCCTCGTGACGGAGCCCCTTTTGCGTTCTTCTCGTGCCCAGTCAGTGCGTGCTGTGTTGCTACCTGCGGGAGAACCTTCCCTCGCGGCGCGTCCAACGCTGGTTTTCGCCGCTGTCTCTCGGCCGTTTAACGCGTCTTCTGTGGCCCCCCCTCTTTTTGGCTTCCTTCGCCCTTGTGCCCGTCCTTTTCTTTCCGCTTCTCCCCATCGTGTTTTTCATGCTTTCACGTGGGTAGACCTTCCCCCGGGGTCCCCGGTGCGTCGTCTTTTGGCGCGTCTTTTCCGGCCGACTCATTGCACCCTTTCCTGTGCATGCGCGGGCTGCTCGCACTTTCCGCCCTCTTCGCATCGCGGCGAAGAGTGCTCTTTCCTTCGGCCGTGGTTCCTGCTTCCTTTCAGAGCACCCTTGCGACTGAGCGGCAGCGCCCTGCACCTCTCCCCTTGCTAGTGCTAAATCCCCGTCCGCTTAGGCAATGTGCTCACAAAGTCTGGTCTGTTGCCTCCTTTTTCTCCTTCGTGTTCTCGCCCTTGTCCTGCGTGCTCTCCGCGCCCCGCATTGGCCCAGTTCCGGTACTCTCTTTTGCGCTTGCCGCTCAAGTCTTTTTAGTTCCGAGCGCGGCTGTTTTCCCCTCTTCACCCTTCCGCCGTCGCGAGCCGGCATTCTTTTCTCGTCTCCTGTTGCTCGCACAAAGGAAACTCAAGATTTTTCTGCTCCTCGTGTTCCCGCGACCCATCGCCCGCGCTTCCGCCCTTGCCGCGGCCACCCATTCCATGCTGTCCCAGCTGTGTCCACCTCTTAGGAGTGAAAACGCTTCTTACTCTTCGTTCGCGCCTGACTTCCCCCATGGGTCCTCTACTCAGTTGCCGGCGTTCTTGTGTCCGCTTCTCCTTCGCCTCCGCTGTTTACCCTTCGGTCCCTTGCCTCTCGCCCTGCTGCGCGCCTCAAATCTTCCCTGCAGCGCCTACCCTTCCTCTGGCTGGCTTTTTTTCTTGCACAGTGGTGTACCTTTTCCTCATCTTACCCCCCTTTCTCGCCCCCGCCCTTCGCTCTGCCGAATTTGTGTCGTCGGCGCCTCTAATCGTGTCCGTCGCGTGTTTCGCCGGCGTCTGCGAGTACTGTGTTCGTCTTTCCTTTCATTGTCCCCTGTCGTCCTTCCCACCGGCCCGTCTCCTCGCGCCACTCCTTACCTCTCCATACCTGCGTGTGTTTCATGTTCCTTCCCGTTCCCTTTTCGCGGATAAATGCGCTCCTCCTCGCCAGTGTTCTATCCTTAGTCCATTTGTCTAAAAATGCGCTGTCCCTGTGTCCACTCTCCTTTCCGAGCTTCTTCCTCTCTTCCCTCTTTTTCCCTTGCAACGTGCCTGTCTCCCTCGCGCTTTGCGCAAGGTCTTTAGCGCGTCCCTTTCTTCCTTTCCTTCTTCCTCACCGTGCTGTGTCTCCCACGTCCCCCCTCTGCTTTCCCGTCAAGATCCTCATCTTGGCGTGGCAAAATGCCAACCCAGCAGCTTTGGCCTCGTTCCTCCTTAAATTCCTCGCAAAAATCACAAACCATTCTCTTTTCCCAACCCCCCTGTCCCGGTTTTCCGCTGCCAATGTTTCCTGCCTTTCGCTGTCCGCCTCACTCTCGCCCATCAAGCCGGCCCTTTCCTGGCCACCTGCGTTTCTTTCCTTCCGGCCTGTTCTTCCCTCGTGGCCCTGCTCCCTGCTGCTGCCCTTTTCTCCTGTCACATGTCTTTCGCCTTCGATCATCCGTCAAGACTGACCCCTCTCCCTCCCTCTCCGTTGCAAGGACCCGCCTTTGCTACGTCCCGCCGTGTCTCATCCTAGCTGCGGGTTTTGTTTTTCATTGTTTGTGCCAAAGCCTGTCGCTGCGTCTGAAGGGAGGTGCTGGACGCTACCTTTGTGTTACTCCTTGCTTCTTGTGCTGCCTTCTTCGGTTTCCTCCACGTTCCCCTCTCTTCCTCCTCAGCTTTCCCTCGTCGCCAGTTGCCAGCGCTTTGCGTTTCGTTCACCGGTCAAATACCTCTATCTCCTCGCGGCTCACTCCCCGCTCTCGGCGTCCTGTCAAACAGGACACGGTCAAGAAGTTCAGCGTCTTTGTCTCATGCCGCGCGCTTGCTGGTCATTCCAAGCCTAAGGCATCCCTGCTCCCACGAAGTCTATGCCAGTCCCCAATCGCAGTGTGTGTTCTCCGCTTTGCCATGCTTTCCCTTTCCCACTTCTCTTTCTCCTGTCCGCGCTTCCTTCCAAAAAACACCGTTTCCAGCGTCAACACGACCTTGCTGTTTCTCTCCGTTTCATTTCCATACACTTTCGTTGCCGACCATTTTTCCGCTCAACTGGTTTCCATCTTGCTTTCCTCATTCTTGGTCCGCGCGCGACCGCAGCTGCTTTCTGCTCTGTCGTCCACCCGCCTCATATCTCTTGTAAATCCCTCATATCGACCTCTGCTGTGTCCACCTGCCTCTGTCACAATTCCGGGCCTCTTCTGCTTCACGCGCAAGTCTTCACTTACTCCTATTCGCCACCCCAGTCCTCAAGGCGGGCAAGCGCGCTCTCTGTGCCCTTGCACTCCTCACTAGTCCGCACGTAGGGCCTTTTGCGGTTGTTTCCTCCTTCGCATGAAACTGTCCTTTTGCAGCCCGTTACCTTTTCGCCACTAATCACACAGTGCCGCGCGTTACCCTGCCGCTTCCTGTCCTTGCTTCTCTCACACCGCATCCACGCGCTCTGTCCACCACCAACACCGCGAGTCTGTTCACCCCGGTCACGCCATCCTTTTTTCCCCTTCTGCGCAAAAGCTCAGCATGCACCATGTCGTGCCTCCACCGCCCAATTCCCCTTTTCCCGTGTCCGTTTTCCCAACTGCAATTTCATGTCATTGGCTGTCACCGTCTAAGAAACTAAGCACGGAAGTCGTCTACCCATGCAAATACCTTTTCCGCGGCTTCTGTCCGCCACCTGTCCTGCCGTCTCCCACTACTTGTCTGCCACTGCCTTCACGTTTCGTCCCCCCCAAAGGTGCACAGCCTCCTGTCTCTGCCGCGCACAACCCAAAGACCCATGTCAACTCGCTTTCCTTGCGTTTTTCTTGTCTCTCGCCACTTCCCAGTCGCTCCAGTATTTCCCTCTTGTCCCTTTTCAAGTCGACACCCTTCCTGTCGTCTTCTTCGATGCAGTGTGCGAGCTTGTCGCTTTCTTCTTCGATTGGCTGTCAGGCCAGCACTGCCATGCCTCCTCACGCCACGCAAGTTTTCCAGGCCAGGCCTCACGCTTCACTGTACCAGTGCCGCTCGGTCCATTTCTCCCGCCAGTCTCCCTCCCTTCCTTGGTTTACACAACTCCATCTAAGCCACGCGCTGC
Organism: Trypanosoma vivax; assembly: GCA_021307395.1. Taxonomy (NCBI): domain Eukaryota; phylum Euglenozoa; class Kinetoplastea; order Trypanosomatida; family Trypanosomatidae; genus Trypanosoma; species Trypanosoma vivax. The sequence goes on from SOPI01000534.1 coordinate 102,957, forward strand.
CGCACCTGACCACGTCCAGCGCCCACTGCGTGCCTGTTCTGCGGTTCCTGTCCCTTCGTCAACAAACCTGTGCGCTCCTCCCTGTTGAAATCACTTCTAACAAGCAGCCTCAACGTCCAAACGACCCTGCATGGGCCTGCAACGTATTTCCTGCTCCCTCCGTGCCATTCGCCGCGCCGTCCCGCGTGGCCGTTTTCCTGCTTTGCCAAACGTGCTCACCACCGCCGCACCTTCACGACCACTTTGCCTCGCTGGCAGTCGTAAGGTCCTTCCCTTTTCCTCTCTGTCTATTTCCTTCACCATCTTCGTCCATCGCCGCTGTTCTTCCTAGCCGCGCGACCCGCGTCTCACCTTGCCACGGGCCCTTCACATCCCAGTGCATGCGCGCCCCTCCCCTGCCTGCTACACCCGCGTTCGCTGCGCGTCGCGTCTCCTGCGAGCAATTTGCCACAATCCCTCCTGCGTTCCTTTCTTCTTCGCAAAACGTTGATGCACAAAAGTAGCACCGTCACTTTCCACAGGCCTCGCCTCGCGCACGTCACGTTTGCCACATCCACGCCCATCGCCCATCTCCTTCTGCGCCTTTGCGCACCACGCACCTCACGTCAGGCGCCACGTCGCCAACAATTCCGTTTCCATGGCATGTGAGCGAGAAAGCCGCCTCTTCCGAGTTCCCTTTGCTTCCCACGTTCCACGAGTCCTTGTGGTTCTCCCTTTCGCGGCGGGCACGAGTGCTTCCTCGTTGCGTCCCCCCAAACACGCGCCAGCCGCACCACTGCCTCTTTTCGCCTCTCGCTCCTCCAGCTTCGCGCGTGTCACCACTTTCCCCATGCCGCGTGGCGTTGTGCCGCGCGACCGAATCGTCGATATAAGAGTGGGCCTGTCTCTCTTACCGCTTCTCGCCGGGCATGTTCGCATCCGATGAAATCTTTAAAAAGATTCGCGTGCCAAGGCCCCCGCAACCGGGCTGCGGCACCACTCCGCACGCACAGACTCACGCCGCGCAGCTGCTTCCGCTTCCACGCACTCTCCGCGGCTCGCGCGCCTTTCCTTCGCGGCTCTCCGCTGTCCCTCACCATCACCGCCCAACGCCGCGTCTTGCCAAAACTCGCGCTTCACCCGGTCGTTGACACGCATCGCGGTTCTCCACTCTCCTCCTGCTCTGTCCATTACTCGCTGGTCGCGTCCGAACCAATGCCCTCGACTGGAAAGAGTCGACGCACAAAACCATCACTCTGCACCTCGCACAACCGGCCAGTCGCTTAATGGCCGCTTCACACGATACGTTTTCGGTCCTGCACCGCTGCTTTCTTCGCGTTGCGCGTCTCGCAATGGCCTGTTCAATTTCAGACACACTCTCCGCACACCGTCTAAACACAACACCTGTGCGCATTTGATGCGCCGTCTTTTCCTCTGGTTTTAAGCGCTCATCCGAGTTTGCGCTATCGCTTTCGACCGTCACGCGGTGGTCTTCGCTGTTGGTCAGTGCAATGCACATGCAGGCATTCGGCCTTCCGTCAAATCTCCTGTCGCGTTCATCCCCCCGCTGCTCTGCTCGTCCGTGGCAGAGCACGTGTCACTTGCATGTGTCCTCTGGCACAACCACCTCCTCTGGCACCACTCGTTCTACAATTTCCAGGCTGCTTTTCAAGCGCTGCACGCTTCGACACTTCCTGGGCTTCTCCAAACTCCAGCGAGACACTCGGCATGTGTCTGTGTCCAGGTTCCCGATTCCGTCAGCCTCTTCGCTGTCCCTCGCTCTCGTCCGCTGCCGGTGCGCACCTTCCGCCTTGCTTTTGGCCCTCGTGCACTTTCCTGTCCATCCTCAGACGCTCACACTGCGTCCCAACACTTCCCGTCAGGCTGTCCACGCTTTTCTTCCTCGCGCGCCTGCTGACCGTTGCACACGGCCTGGCTGCGTTCCGTCTTAACCACCTGTGCCGCGTGCTAGCTTCCTCTTTCAACTCCTGTCGTTGTCACCCTTCTCAGTCTTCCCAAGGTAGTCCGTTCCTTGGCCGCTTTCTGCGCCTCGCAACCAAGCGTCATTCACGCTGGTGCGGCGCGCAGCTGCCGTGCGCGCCTCGATGTCCGCGCGCCAAGAACAGACTTGTCCCTCGGCTGCGGCGCGGCATCCTCGTCACGCGCGCGCGCCCCCGCATCTTCCCACACGCTCTCTACTCATTGTGTGTTCCGGCGTCTCCCAGAAAGGTCCGTGCCGCCGCGCGACGAAACAAGTAGCGCAACACGTATCGCCCTCCGTTGCCATTCCAAGCCGCGGGAAGCCAAGCCTCCTCGTTCAACTTAAGTGACCATCCGGCCTGTCCCGTTCCCGCTCCGCTTGCCATGCGCATGTGCCTCTGTTTGTGTGTTGAGCTGGCGGTGCGCGTGGTCCAGTGTCGTGGCGTTCTGTCGCCGTGCGCCACCGCAGCTTGGAAGTCCGGAATTTTCGCGGCGCGCGGTCGTTCACGCCTCTAGGCGCCCTCTTCCCTCGCGTGTCTTGCGTGTGCCCTTCTGTTGCGGGGCGCCGGCCACTGTCGTGTGACGTCCTCACGGTCGCGGAGGGCTTGTGAACGCGGGGCGCTCCTCCACGTGTGACGCACAGCGCCCCGCGAGAAGAGACAAGTGCTCGCGACAGGTTTGTCCCTCTTCCGTCCGTCTCACCGCTGCCACCTTTTCGGCTCGCGCCGACCGGCAGCTCAGTGGCCTCCAGGTAACCCCGCTGGCCAGTTGCCTTCCGCGCCCTCCACTGCCGCCCTCGCCAGGCCGGCGCGAACAGGCGCCATGCCGGCCAGCTGGCGCGGCGCGCAGCGGACAGAGAGCTGTTTCGCTGTGGTCCGTTCGCCGCGCCGTGCTGCGCGGTCCGGGCGAAGGCGATCCGCGAGGCAGCGGCGCTGAGCTGGAGACGGGCGACGCTCCGCGAACAAGTCTGACACAGGCCGGCAGAGAAACCAGCAGGCACAAGGGCCGGTGGTGCAATGGACCGGTGGAGCAGGCGGCGCCGCAGAGTCAAGCACGCATTGACGCAGCGCCCGCGACACAATGCGCATGTGCGCCGGCGAAGGCGGTCGCTGCTCGCGCGTGCCGCATCGCTTGTCGAGAAGCGCGACCGGATGAGACGCGTGGCGTGCGCCGGCATTGCTGCGCGGTACACGAATGCACGCGCCTTCGCGCTCCACGCGTCTGTCATTGCAAGGCAGGCAGGGAAGGCAGCGGGCGTGCCGCTTCCTTGCCGGAGACGCGCAGGCACGGCACGGCCTGTGGCGCGGAGCTGGCGCTAGCGTCGGGTAAGCAGGCGGAGGCGCTGGTCGGAGGAGAGCAGAAAGCTGCGCGGACGATTCTAGGCCATCGCGCGGGTGTCCGTCAGCAGAGGCTACGAGCGTGGCCGTGATTGCAGCGGCGAGATCCGCCGCGAGTGCCGTTGAAGGACTCACGAGCGGACACAGACGGCGTGGGGCGCTAGCAAAAGCGCGCAGCTGCAGCGGCAACGTCATGAACAAGACGACGAACGCATGAAGCAGTGCGCGGTGCGCGCGCTCACACATGGGCGGATGCGTCGGGAAGAGGACTGCGGGGGTGGGAGAGCACAGGCAGAGCGTGTGCGGCACGTGGCGCGGATGAGTTGGTGGTGAAGCAGAGACGGGTGGAAAGCGACGGGGGGAGGATGGTCAACAAGGTAGCGTGCATAACGGTCGCGCTGGTCGCGTCACTGGCCAGCGCTGGAGTGACGGAGGCGGCCGCGGGGACACATGCCAAGGGTTTCGGCTCGCTTTGCGCACTGCTGGTGGACGCGGAAAGCGCGCCAGGCATCGCAGCGGCAGCGGCGAAGGAAACAGAGGAAGCAGTGCGCAGCGCCATCGAGGAGGCGGAAAGGCACGCGAACGCGCTTCTTGGGGACGAAGCAACGATGTCGCTCGGACAAGCAGCGGTCAAGCTGCTCGGTGGCACCGTGACACGCGCAGGTAAGGAAACGAGGGCAAACTTCAGCTGCGACGAGGGAATTGCTGAGGGCACACACGGCTCCATATGCGCGCTGCAAAGAATGGCCAAGAGCGCACAGCAAGAAGCGAAAAGCGTCGCAGCAGGCAGCGCACAAGCACTGCTCGGCGGAGGCGCGACTTGGGACGAATACTCGGCACCCACACAGCAAGATGCCTACGTGCAGGGCAAACTCAAGGCCCTCATGAACGGCGGGAGCGGGCACACTGGCCACACAGAAGCCACCGGCAGCCGAAAGGCCATGGTGACAAGCCTCCTATGGATATGCAACGACAACGACAGTGGAGGCACTAATTGCAAAAACAGCGGCACCGGAGCCCAGTGCGCATGCGCCACTCCCGCCCAACTGAAACGCCTCGAGAGAAGCCACTCAACATGGACAAAACTAGACGCGAACGGTGGAAACAAAAACAGCGACGACGGGGCCACACTCCTCGCAAACTGGAAAATCGCAAAGCAACTGTGCGCCATCAACCAAGGCACTGCGAAACTACAACACATGCCCCAGGGGCGACTCGAACGCGACAACGCCAACTTCAACGCCATGCTGCGGCCGATGCAAACAGGCAGCAGCGCAAACGCACTGCTTTGCCTGAGCCTCGACAGCGGCGCCGACGCAGCACAAAATACGTGCAGAGGACAAGGCACCGACGACGCGTTGGCTTGCGTCTGCTACGACAAAAGTGGCAACACAAAGCTGCCAGACTGGGTGAACAGACTCGCCGCGATGGACACCGCCCTGCAAAAAACACTCAGCTTGCAGACACAAGCGCACGCCTTGATCCAGCGCACGCAGCAAGCCACAGCGCACGCCACGCTGACCGCAGCGCACCGCGACCAGCACCGCGCAAAGCACTCGAAGAAACAACGCACAGTCGAACAGCGCCAGAGCCACAAAAACGCAGTCCAGCGATCCGGCCCTCGAAGGCGAAGACACGCCTGCCGAAAAGAACGCAAGCGCAGAGTGCAACGCGCAACACCCAACGTGGAAACCAGACACACAGACATGCGACAGCACGACAATCAACACAGAACAAACAGCGGCACAGTCACGCACACGCACACGCACACACACACATGCACAGCCGCAGCCATTCTTGCAGCAACGACCGTCCTTGCGACACGCGCCCTGCCATAACGGGAAAGACAACAGAAAAGAGGCACGCCAGCGAGCACACAAAGCGCAGAAGAAACACAACGAGCAGCAACACACACTGCGCTCACCGCTGCCGCTTTCATCTTGAGCCTTACAAGAAAGGCGCAGTAAAGACAACATAACACACGGCGCGACCACGAAAGGATCCATACGCGGCGCGAAAAGCACAAGGACATGGCGCGAAGCAACACACCGCACAACAGCACACACAATGCAGCACACGCTGACGTACAACGACACTTGCTGAGAAGAAGACACACCACGCACACAAGCAAACGAAAAGCAAAAAGGAAGCATAGACAAGGGACACGAAAAAAAATAGAAGACACAAAGAAGCACAAAGCAGGAAGCAGCAACAAGGGACGAATAGCTGGAAACACAGTGCGTGCGGAACAGAATGGACAAAAACAAGGAACAAGCACACAACTAGACGCACAAAACGCAAGTGACACGCAATAGCACGACAAGCAAACTGGCGCGCAAAGAAATAAAAAGCACACGCACAGACCGACGCACACAAAAACACAAGCCAAGAAAAAAAATACGCACTGGCAAAAAGGCAGCATCGACGAATGAAACAACAACAAGGAGTAGCAAAAACACCGTGAGCAACACTGCACCAAACAAAGCGACGAGCGAGAACACCAGGACAGCGGACCAGCCAACGCAGGAAACAGGAAGGGAGGAAGCCACTGTGGTAGAAAGACAGGACACAGCAGACACTGCACAAAGATCAAAACCCGGCAGAGAAAAGACGTGAGCAGGACAGGAAAACACGCATGACACCACTGGCACGGCGAATGGCGCCTCGACAACACGCACACAAACAAGTCGTCACAAAAAAAAAATTCACTGGGGAAAGAAAAAGTCGCGCGGCAAGGCAGGAAAAAACATCTTTCAAAGGACACTCAACAGATAAAGCGTGCCAACCACTTTTCAAAGAAAAAAACACAGCCTTAAGAGAAGCATCGAAAAAGAAAAAGGGCTCAGACACATAAAAAAAGACGAGGCAGCGACAAACGCAATCACAAACAGCAACACGCACGACCTGGTTGCACGACTGCCGTCATAAAGCGGTTTTTGGGACAAGCTCAGCAAAAAAAGCTTTTTCTCTTCATACCGCGACAAAGCAATAAACAGAAAAAGAAAACACAAAAGTCACTCAGAAAAAAGGCGACAGCGCCGCAAGCAAGGAAAAAGCAACAAGCCACTAACAAAAAAACAAACGCAGTGAAAAACAAACAACCGCACAAGAAGCGAAAAACACGCACAGACCAACGTCGATGGCGAAACAAAATTAAGAAAAACTTCGCACCGTCCGTCCGAGCAACAAAGCATCAAACTAGACACCAGAACTGCATTCGCTCTTTCAAAAAAAACTGTCGCCAAAAAAATTCGAAAGACTCAAGACTCGTCACATCCTTCTTGAAATGCGCTCGTGACAGAGAGAGGTGACCACCAGGCATGCTTCCACTCCTTATTTGCTTTTGAGTTGTCTCTTGCGTCTTGAAAGACGCGCTGTAGCCGCCATCGAAAACGACAGTGCAAACACAACACCAACCCACACTTCTTGCCTCAAAAGTTCAAAAACAGCCAATTCACAACCGCAGAAAAAGAGACCCAAGAAACTGGCGTCAACTTGCTTTCCGGAGGCTGATTCCATGCTCGCTTATTTTTGCTGCACAGTTCAAAACAAAAAAATCGAAAACACCTCTCCAGAAGCCGCAACTGCAATCCGCAGTCTCTTTGACACAACAGCCCTCACACGTTGCGCGAACTTCGCAGCTTCGCAACGCCAGACCAAAGCACAAGCAGACGCGAGAGTGGCGTGTTCTACGCTTCCATGGCCAACGGGATCAGTCGTCTCTAAGCTGTGGCCTCTGCAACACGCTTCCTCCTCGCGTATTCCTGCTCCCGTCCGCGAGACTCCAACCAAGATCCTCTTTTAGTCCCTGAACAGACCTCCAAACCGACATCCGCGAGAACTTGCTCTGGCGGAAAACGACAAGTTTTTTCGTTGTCCCGCGTCCTCGCCACTGGCACCTCCCTTTCGTCATCCCCGTCGTTCAAGCTTCGCGGGCACACACCGCTTGTCCCATCCCCGCCAGCGTCCGGCGTCGCGCACTTCAGCGTCCTGGCGGGACCTCTTCGCGCTGCTGCCACCAGTGCTTACTTGCCCTTGACCAGACAACGCGGCTGGGTACCGTGCGCCGACGGCATGGCCAGTGTCGCTACGAGCACGCGCTGTTGCTGGGTCCTTTGTGGGACCGGTGCACCGCCTTCCGTCGTGTGCGTGCCTGTTGTACCTAAGCTGCTTTCAGTCGGCGCGCACCTCCTGCAAGCCACAAGCTTCGCTTTCGAGCCACCTCAAATGTACAAAAACTGTGCTTTCCCTTCTTGTCCTTTCTCGGCACTGCTTTCTCTCATTGTGTGCTGCGCATGTGTCTTAAAATGCCTTCCTTTCTTCCGTGCCCTTCCTCACTTTCCCGAACGCGCAAGTGCCGCACTGTCGCAGTCCCTTTCGCCTATGCAAAAGCTGTTGGTGTGCCTCGCGGTGCGGTTCAACGCTCGCAGCAGGCTCAAGACACTTCCAAGCAATTGTCAAGCAATTTTTTGCTGCACTCAACGCCACACGGTGTGCCAGTCCCCATTTCGGAGCCGCAGAGACAAACAGACACACCGCACCACCGTCGTCTGCCGTGCGGCTCGGTCCGCATTTCCTTGCCTACCGCGCGCGCGCTGAACCTTGCTTGCTCTATTGTTCCAAAGTCCCTTCTCTGCATCCTCCCCCTTTGCGCCGGCGAGAAGCGCAAATGTCGCCACTGTCTGTGTGGGTCTTCTGTCCCTTTCCCTTCTTTCTCCTCTTCTCGCCGCCACAAAGTCACCAACCACACGTCACGCTCCTGCGTGCAGTCGCCCTTCCAGAGAAGAGAAAAGCAACTGCAGCGCACGCAGAAGGCTCGTCCCTTTTGTCCCTTTTTGCTTTCAAGCAAAAAACAGATTGCAACGGCAACCACAGAAAACAATGCACAAAAAACAAACGCATAAGATGCGTCGGCCTCTTCTCCCCGCGTCCACGGCTCCGGCTTCCAACAAAAACCAAGGCCAGCCAAACAAAAGCAACAAATTCCCTTTCCGGCCGACACGCCAGATCAGCGCCAATGCAACCGCAGTGCCATCCTCAGACGACGCGTGTGCAGCAAGGTCTACCGCCGACTAAGTTTCTGTCCCCTGTTTTACTGGTTCCAATCCGCATCCCTTTTACCAGTGCTCTCCTCCACGTGCCTTCTGTCGCTCTGCTCAATTTTCTTTTTCCTCTTCGCTTGGCCATGGCAGTTTGTTTTCACCAATGTTCCTTGTGTTGCACCTTTTTATCCGGCCGTCCCGCTACACAATCCTCCATTGTTCGATGCGCTTGGCAAAAACCAGGACGACAGCACGCATGCTGAAAAACAAAACACCTTATTTCACGTTGCCGCCTTTTGACCCGAATTTTACCCGGCTAATCGCTCCTCCGTTGCTTTTCTGGTGAGGTGCGCAGTCTCGCGTTCAATGTGGCTTCTTCGCGCTCCAAACATTTTTCGTTCACGCTGCGTGCGTCTTCTCTCCTTTCCTGTCTGAGACGCGCCTCGTGCTTTCGTCCACATCTTCGCACTGGCTGCGAACTAAACAAAGAGTAGCTGCCAAAGTTTCCCCCCCAAATGGTCTTGCCTCGCACGCTTCCCTTCTTTTTTTCTTCGGGGCGTTGCATTGCCATGGCTTCTTCGCCTCGTTAGATGCTCGTCTGCCGCATCTCGCTTATCACGCCGCTTCCCCGCTACTTTTGAAAATTTACTGTCAGGCTCCTTCCCACCGCAACTCACACTCATGTTCCTTTTCCTGACTTTCAGGCCATGCACCGTGAGCGCACGAGACTTCCTGTGTAATGCCCCGTCGCGCTTGGTCACTTCGTTCTGTCTCTTTTTCCTTCATACCTGTGCTGGTTTCCTCGGCCTGTTTTCCGCGTCGTTGCGATCGCGCCGCACTGCGACAGCGCAGTTTTCTGTCTGTTCCGGTTTTCCAAGCCTTTTACTTCGCGATGCATTTCAACAAAGCAGTTCGGCCCGCCTCTCCTGGTACCGTCGGCGCTGGCAGCTGTTGTTCGTCTATCTGTTTTTCCTTGTTCTGCTCTTCGTTGTCTGTCAAACAATGTCTTGCGTTTGCCTTGTGCAGTTTTTCCTGTCTTCCTCCTGTCGCTCCGCGTCTTCACCCCTTGGTCTTACCGTCGCACTTTGCTGTGCCTCGTTCCTGTGTCCTGTCTTATTCTCTCGGTCATCTTTCTCAGGCTTTTTCCCTCCCTTAATTCGTCTTTTCCTGCTCTCCTTTCACGCGTGTCAATGGCATTTTGCGTTTCACCAGTGTCCACCCGCGTCTCCGCTTTCTCCTCTTTGCACTTCCTTTTCGGTCCATCTTCTCCAAATGCCTTTCGCTTTGCTTTGCGCGGCTCCCCTACTTTCCGTGCTTGCCGCCGGCATGTTCGCTCGTTGTTCCCCCTCTCCGTTCTTGGCTCCCCGTTCTTTTGTGCTCGGTCTTCTTCGTCGGCTTTTCCACTCCGTGTGCCCTTCTCTTGCCGCCCTTCTCGCGCCGCATTGCTTCGTGTGCTGGTCACCGTCCGCGCGACCTTCGCCGTGCCGTAATTCCTTTCCGCTTGTCCTGGTCCAGCTCGCAATGGTGTCCTTTCCCTTTTCACAATGTGCCCCAAGCGCGTCGCGCCGGTCAACCTTGTTGCCACAAGGTCTTCCTCTCATCCTGGCCGCGTTCGCCTCCTCTTCTTTGCTGGCCGCTACCGCCGTGTCACTCCCGGCCCCGGCCTTGCTGACAAAAAAAAAGTTTTCTTTTCGTCGCCCTCATTCCCTCGCTGGCCGCTTACAAAACTTATGCGCTTCACACGTCGCGCCCACAAAATCCTCCTTAACCTTTTGCTCCTCCAGTGAGTCCCTTCACCCAGGTCCCGCGCCTTTTCTTTCGGTGCACGTTCTGCTGACCACTCTGCTTCTTGGCGTTGAGGCCTCTGTGTTGCTCGTTCTCCGTCTTCTGCGTTCTTCTCGCCTTGCCTTGTAGCCTTCGTTGCCTCCGCCATTCCTCCTGCTTGTGCTTCCTCCCAAAACACCGTTGGATAGAGGCTTCGAATTTCCATAATCGCACGTCGTGCCCGCACGCCTTCTGCGTTCCCGTGACTGCCACACCGGTGCACAGTTTATCTTCGGTGCCCTTGCCGCAGAGCGAGATTGTGTCAGTGACGCGCCTTTCGCTTTTGTCGTTTCTGTGCCGGCACGTCCCGAAGTTCGCGCTTTTCCACGTCAGCCGCCACTTCACTGTAGCTTATGTTGTTCCTGTTTCCCCTGCCCCAATTTCCCCGTGTGCCTGTTGAGGCCTCAAGTAACTGCGGTCGGCGTGCTCCTTGTGAATATCCATCTTCTCTCCTCTCTTCCTGTCTTCCTGTCCCTTCCCCTTCCTTCCTCTGTTCCCACCTCTCTTCCTCTGTTTCCCGATGGTCCCGCATTTCCGTCGCTCGCTATTCCCATGCCTTCAGCTCACGAAACTACCGCCGCGTCTCCCCCACCTTTTGCCGCACTCTCGTCCGTTCATTGCTTTCCTTACTCTCCCTTTCCCGCTTCCACGTCGGCCCAATTTCCACCCTCTTTTTTCCCCTGGCCTGCTCGTTCACCCCTCCTCCCACCCCTTCGCTATGTTATCCGTTAGTTTGTGCCGTCGCGCGTCGAGACAAAACACGGCTTCCCGTCCCCTGGTCCGGGCACGCTCGACTCCCACTGGTCGTGCCCCTAGTTTGTGTTTTCCAAACTTCCACAGACAGTTGGACACGGCATGCAACGAGAAAAAATGCCGGTTCCAAGTGTCTGTGGCGGCGTCTGCGGCGCAGCTTCTCCAGTGCTCTCTTCGCTGATGTGGCCGCACCGTGCCTTTGTTCCTCGTGACGGATCCCTTTTGCGTACTTCTCGTGCCCAGTCAGTGCGTGCTGTGTTGCTACCTGCGGGCGCCTTCCCTCGCGGCGCGTCCAACGCTGGTTTTCGTCGCTGTCTCTCGGCCGTTTAACGCGTCTTCTGTGGCCCCCCCTCTTTTTGGCTTCCTTCGCCTTGTGCCCGTCCTTTTCTTTCCATTCTCCCCATCGTGTTTTTCATGCTTTCACGTGGGTAGACTTTCCCCCGGGTTCCCCGGTGCGTCGTCTTTTGGCGCGTCTTTTTCCGGCCGACTCATTGCACCCTTTCCTGTGCACGCGCGGGCTGCCGCGACCCCGAGGCCTTGCTGTGCGGCCGCGCTGTCGACCTCGCCGTCGCTCTTTCCTCCCGTACCTTCACATGCCTCTCCTGATCCCTTGTCGGCCTTCCATTCCGTTCCTTAGCCTTCACCTCTCTAACCTCCTCCTCCCTTCTCGGTGCCGCCTCCTCGACTTTTGCCACCGTTTTGTCCTTGTCCTGCCCCTGTTTCCTCTGCGCGCTGATGCGTGCTTTTTTCGCAAAACGCCTTTTCTTCCCCGTGCCTTTGCCGCCTTCCCTCCTTCTTCCCCACCCTTTCCTGATGCTGCTTGTTGCTCGCACTTCCCGCCTTCTTCGCATCGCGGCGAAGAGTGCTTTTCCTTCGGCCGTGGTTTCTGCTTCCTTTCAGAGCCCCCTTTCGACTGAGCGGCAGCGTCCTTCACTGCTTCCCTTGCTAGTGCTAAATTCCCGTCCGCTTAGGCAATGTGCTCACAAAGTCTGGTCTGTTGCCTCCTTTTTCTCCTTCGTGTTCTCGCCCTTGTCCTGCGTGCTCTCCGCGCCCCGCATTGGCCCAGTTCCGGTACTCTCTTTTGTGCTTGCCGCTCAAGTCTTTTTAGTTCCGAGCGCGGCTGTTCCCGCCCTCTTCAGCCTTCGCCTTCGCGAGCCGGCATTCTTTTCTCGTCTCCTGTTGCCCGCACAAAGGAAACTCAAGATTTTTCTTCTCCTCGTGTTCCCGCGACCCATCGCCCGCGCTTCTGCCCTTGCCGCGGCCACCCCTTCCATGCTGTCCCAGCTGTGTCCACCTCTTAGCAGTGAAAACGCTTCTCACTCTTCGTTCGCGCCTGCCTTCCCCCATGGGTCCTTACTCAGTTGCCGTCGTGCTCGTGTCCGCTTCTCCTTCGCTTCCGCTGTTTACCCTTCGGTCCCTTGCCTCTCGCCCTGCTGCGCGCCTCAAATTTCTTCCCTGCAGCGCCTACCCTTTCTCTGGCTGGCTTTTTTTCTTGGACAGTGGTGTACCTTTTCCTCATCTTACCCCCCTTTCTCGCCCCCGCCCTTCGCTCTGCCGAATTTGTGTCGTCGGCGCCTCTAATCGTGTCCGTCGCGTGTTTCGCCGGCGTCTGTGAGTACTGTGTCCGTCTTTCCTTTCATTGTCCCCTGTCGTCCTTCCCACCGGCCCGTTCCTCGCGCCACTCTTTACCTCTCCATACCTGCGTGTGTTTCATGTTCCTTCCCGTTCCCTGTTCGCGGATAAATGCGCTCCTCCTCGCCAGTGTTCTATCCTTAGTCCATTTGTCTAAAAATGCGCTGTCCCTGTGTCCACTCTCCTTTCCGAGCTTCTTCCTCCCTTCCTCTTTTTCCCTTGCAACGTGCCTGTCTCCCTCGCGCTTTGCGCAAGGTCTTTAGCGCGTCCCTTTCTTCCTTTCCTTCGTCCTCACCGTGTTGTCTCTCCCACGTCCCCCCTCTGCTTTCCCGTCAAGATCCTCATCTTGGCGTGGCAAAATGCCAACCCAGCACCTTTGGCCTCGCTCCTCCTTAAATTCCTCGCAAAAATCACAAACCATTCTCTTTTCCCAACCCCCCTGTCCCGGTTTTCCGCTGCCAATGTTTCCTGCCTTTCGCTGTCCGCCTCACTCTCGCCCATCACGCCGGTCCTTTCCTGGCCACCTGCGTTTCTTTCCTTCCGGCCTGTTCTTCCCTCGTGGCCCTGCTCCCTGCTGCTGCCCTTTTCTCCTGTCACATGTCTTTCGCCTTCGATCATCCGTCAAGACTGACCCCTCTCCCTCCCTCTCCGTTGCAAGGACCCGCCTTTGCTACGTCCCGCCGTGTCTCATCCTAGCTGCGGGTTTTGGTTTTCATTGTTTGTGCCAAAGCCTGTCGCTGCGTCTGAAGGGAGGTGCTGGACGCTACTTTTGTGCACTCCTTGCTTCGCGTGCTGCCTTCCACGGTCTCCTCCACGTTCCCCTCTCTTCCTCGTCAGCTTTCCCTCGTCGCCAGTTGCCAGCGCTGTGCGTTTCGTTCACCGGTCAAATACCTCTATCTCCTGCGGCTCACACCCCGCTCTCGCGTCCTGTCAAACAGGACACGGTCAAGAAGTTCAGCGTCTTTGTCTCATGCCGCGCGCTTGCTGGTCATTCCAAGCCTAAGGCATCCCTGTTCCCACTAAGTCTCTTCCAGTCCCCAATTGCAGTGTGTGTTCTCCGCTTTGCCATGCTTTCCCTTTCCCACTTCTCTTTCCCCTGTCCGCGCTTCCTTCCAAAAAACACCGTTTCCAGCGTCAACACGACTCCGCTGTTTCTCTCCGTTTCATTTCCATACACTTTCGTTGCCGACCATTTTTCTGCTCAACTGGTTTCCATCTTGCTTTCCTCATTCTTGGTCCGCGCGCGACCGCAGCTGCTTTCTGCTCTGTCGTCCACCCTCCTCATATCTCTTGTAAATCCCTCATATCGACCTCTGCTGTGTCCACCTGCCTCTGTCACAATTCCGGGCCTCTTCTGCTTCACGCGCAAGTCTTCACTTCTCCTATTCGCCACCCCAGTCCTCAAGGCGGGCAAGCTCGCTCTCTGTGCCCTTGCACTCCTCACTAGTCCGCACGTAGGGCCTTTTGCGGTTGTTTCCTCCGTCGCATGAAAGTGTCCTTTTGCAGCCCGTTACCTTTTCGCCACTAATCACACAGTGCCGCGCGTTACCCTGCCGCTTCCTGTCCTTGCTGTTCTCACACCGCATCCACGCGCTCTGTCCACCACCAACACCGCGAGTCTGTTCACCCCGGTCACGCCATCCTTTTTTCCCCTTCTGCGCAAAAGCTCAGCATGCACCATGTCGTGCCTCCACCGCCCAATCCCCTTTTCCGTGTCCGTTTTCCCAACTGCAATTTCATGTCATTGGCTGTCACCGTCTAAGAAACTAAGCACGGAAGTCGTCTACCCATGCAAATACCTTTTCCGCGGCTTCTGTCCGCCACCTGTCCTGCCGTCTCCCACTACTTGTCTGCCACTGCCTTCACGTTTCGTCCCCCCCAAAGGTGCACAGCCTCCTGTCTCTGCCGCGCACAACCCAAAGACCCATGTCAACTCGCTTTCCTTGCGTTTTTCTTGTCTCTCGCCACTTCCCAGTCGCTCCAGTATTTCCCTCTTGTCCCTTTTCAAGTCGACACCCTTCCTGTCGTCTTCTTCGATGCAGTGTGCGAGCTTGTCGCTTTCCTCTTCGATTGGCTGTCAGGCCAGCACTGCCATGCCTCCTCACGCCACGCAAGTTTTCCAGGCCAGGCCTCACGCTTCACTGTGCCAGTGCCGCTCGGTCCATTTCTCCCGCCAGTCTCCCTCCCTTCCTTGGTTTACACAACTCCATCTAAGCCACGCGCTGCCGCACCTGACCACGTCCAGCGCCCACTGCGTGCCTGTTCTGCGGTTCCTGTCCCTTCGTCAACAAACCTGTGCGCTCCTCCCTGTTGAAATCACTTCTAACAAGCAGCCTCAACGTCCAAACGACCCTGCATGGGCCTGCAACGTATGTCCTGTTCCTCCGTGCCATTCGCCGCGCCGTCCCGCGTGGCCGTTTTCCTGCTTTGCCAAACGTGCTCACCACCGCCGCACCTTCACGACCACTTTGCCTCGCTGGCAGTCGTAAGGTCCTTCCCTTTTCCTCTCTGTCTATTTCCTTCACCATCTCGTCCATCGCCGCTGTTCTTCCTAGCCGCGCGACCCGCGTCTCACCTTGCCACGGGCCCTTCACATCCCAGTGCATGCGCGCCCCTCCCCTGCCTGCTACACCCGCGTTCGCTGCGCGTCGCGTCTCCTGCGAGCAATTTGCCACAATCCCTCCTGCGTTCCTTTCTTCTTCGCAAAACGTTGATGCACAAAAGTAGCACCGTCACTTTCCACAGGCCTCGCCTCGCGCACGTCACGTTTGCCACATCCACGCCCATCGCCCATCTCCTTCTGCGCCTTTGCGCACCACGCACCTCACGTCAGGCGCCACGTCGCCAACAATTCCGTTTCCATGGCATGTGAGCGAGAAAGCCGCCTCTTCCGAGTTCCCTTTGCTTCCCACGTTCCACGAGTCCTTGTGGTTCTCCCTTTCGCGTCGGGCACGAGTGCTTCCTCGTTGCGTCCCCCCAAACACGCGCCAGCCGCACCACTGCCTCTTTTCGCCTCTCGCTCCTCCAGCTTCGCGCGTGTCACCACTTTCCCCATGCCGCGTGGCGGTGTGCCGCGCGACCGAATCGTCGATATAAGAGTGGGCCTGTTTCTCTTACCGCTTCTCGCCGGGCATGTTCGCATCCGATGAAATCTTTAAAAAGATTCGCGTGCCAAGGCCCCCGCAACCGGGCTGCGGCACCACTCCGCACGCACAGACTCACGCCGCGCAGCTGCTTCCGCTTCCACGCACTCTCCGCGGCTCGCGCGCCTTTCCTTCGCGGCTCTCCGCTGTCCCTCACCATCACCGCCCAACGCCGCGTCTTGCCAAAACTCGCGCTTCACCCGGTCGTTGACACGCATCGCGGTTCTCCACCCTCCTCCTGCTCTGTCCATTACTCGCTGGCCGCGTCCGAACCAATACCCTCGACTGGAAAGAGTCGACGCACAAACCCATCACTCTGCACCTCGCACAACCGGCCAGTCGCTTAATGGCCGCTTTACACGATACGTTTTCGGTCCTGCACCGCTGCTTTCTTCGCGTTGCGCGTCTCGCAATGGCCTGTTCAATTTCAGACACACTCTCCGCACACCGTCTAAACACAACACCTGTGCGCATTTGATGCGCCGTCTTCTTCCTCTGGTTTTAAGCGCTCATCCGAGTTTGCGCTATCGCTTTCGACCGTCACGCGGTGGTCTTCGCTGTTGGTCAGTGCAATGCACATGCAGGCATTCGGCCTTCCGTCAAATCTCCTGTCGCGTTCATCCCCCCGCTGCTCTGCTCGTCCGTGGCAGAGCACGTGTCACTTGCATGTGTCCTCTGGCACAACCACCTCCTCTGGCACCACTCGTTCTACAATTTCCAGGCTGCTTTTCAAGCGCCGCACGCTTAGACACTTCCTGGGCTTCTCCAAACTCCAGCGAGACACTCGGCATGTGTCTGTGTCCCGGTTCCCGATTCCGTCATTCTCTTCGCTGTCCCTCGCTCTCGTCCGCTGCCGGTGCGCACCTTCCGCCTTGCTTTTGGCCCTCGTGCACTTTCCTGTCCATCCTCAGACGCTCACACTGCGTCCCAACACTTCCCGTCAGGCTGTCCACGCTTTCTTCCTCGCGCGCCTGCTGACCGTTGCACACGGCCTGGCTGCGTTCCGCCTTAACCACCTGTGCCGCGTGCTAGCGCTCTCTTTCAACTCCTGTCGTTGTCACCCTTCTCAGTCTTCCCAAGGTAGTCCGTTCCTTGGCCGCTTTCTGCGCCTCGCAACCAAGCGTCATTCACGCTGCGGCGGCGCGCAGCTGCCGTGCGCCCTCGATGTCCGCGCGCCAAGAACAGACTTGTCCCTCGGCCGCGGCGCGGCATCCTCGTCACGCGCGCGCGCCCCCGCATCTTCCCACACGCTCTCTACTCATTGTGTGTTCCGGCGTCTCCCAGAAAGGTCCGTGCCGCCGCGCGACGCAACAAGTAGCGCAACACGTATCGCCCTCCGTTGCCATTCCAAGACGCGGGAAGCCAAGCCTCCTCGTTCAACTTAAGTGACCATCCGCCGGTCCCGTTCCCGCTCCGCTTGCCATGCGCATGTGCCTCTGTTTGTGTGTTGAGCTGGCGGTGCGCGTGGTCCAGTGTCGTGGCGTTCTGTCGCCGTGCGCCACCGCAGCTTGGAAGTCCGGAATTTTCGCGGCGCGCGGTCGTTCACGCCTCTAGGCGCCCTCTTCCCTCGCGTGTCTTGCGTGTGCCCTTCTGTTGCGGGGCGCCGGCCACTGTCGTGTGACGTCCTCACGGTCGCGGAGGGCTTGTGAACGCGGGGCGCTCCTCCACGTGTGACGCACAGCGCCCCGCGAGAAGAGACAAGTGCTCGCGACAGGTTTGTCCCTCTTCCGTCCGTCTCACCGCCGCCACCTTTTCGGCTCGCGCCGACCGGCAGCTCAGTGGCCTCCAGGTAACCCCGCTGGCCAGTTGCCTTCCGCGCCCTCCACTGCCGCCCTCGCCAGGCCGGCGCGAACAGGCGCCATGCCGGCCAGCTGGCGCGGCGCGCAGCGGACAGAGAGCTGTTTCGCTGTGGTCCGTTCGCCGCGCCGTGCTGCGCGGTCCGGGCGAAGGCGATCCGCGAGGCAGCGGCGCTGAGCTGGAGACGGGCGACGCTCCGCGAACAAGTCTGACACAGGCCGGCAGAGAAACCAGCAGGCACAAGGGCCGGTGGTGCAATGGACCGGTGGAGCAGGCGGCGCCGCAGAGTCAAGCACGCATTGACGCAGCGCCCGCGACACAATGCGCATGTGCGCCGGCGAAGGCGGTCGCTGCTCGCGCGTGCCGCATCCCTTGTCGAGAAGCGCGGCCGGATGAGACGCGTGGCGTGCGCCGGCATTGCTGCGCGGTACACGAATGCACGCGCCTTCGCGCTCCACGCGGCTGTCATTGCAAGGCAGGCAGGGAAGGCAGCGGGCGTGCCGCTTCCTTGCCGGAGACGCGCAGGCACGGCACGGCCTGTGGCGCGGAGGTGGCGCTAGCGTCGGGTAAGCAGGCGGAGGCGCTGGTCGGAGGAGAGCAGAAAGCTGCGCGGACGATTCTAGGCCATCGCGCGGGTGTCCGTCAGCAGAGGCTACGAGCGCGGCCGTGATTGCAGCGGCGAGATCCGCCGCGAGTGCCGTTGAAGGACTCACGAGCGGACAGAGACGGCGTGGGGCGCTAGCAAAAGCGCGCAGCTGCAGCGGCAACGCCAGGAACAAGACGACGAACGCATGAAGACAGTGCGCGGTGCGCGCGCTCACACATGGGCGGATGCGTCGGGAAGAGGACTGCGGGGGTGGGAGAGCACAGGCAGAGCGTGTGCGGCACGTGGCGGGGATGAGTTGGTGGTGAAGCAGAGACGGGTGGAAAGCGACGGGGGGCAGGATGGTCAACAAGGTAGCGTGCATAACGGTCGCGCTGGTCGCGTCACTGGCCAGCGCTGGAGTGACGGAGGCGGCCGCGGGGACACATGCCAAGGGTTTCGGCTCGCTTTGCGCACTGCTGGTGGACGCGGAAAGCGCGCCAGGCATCGCAGCGGCAGCGGCGAAGGAAACAGCGGAAGCAGTGCGCAGCGCCATCGAGGAGGCGGAAAGGCACGCGAACGCGCTTCTTGGGGACGCAGCAACGATGTCGCTCGGACAAGCAGCGGTCAAGCTGCTCGGTGGCAGCGTGACACGCGCAGGTAAGGAAACGAGGGCAAACTTCAGCTGCGACGAGGGAATTGCTGAGGGCACAAACGGCTCCATATGCGCGCTGCAAAGAATGGCCAAGAGCGCACAGCAAGAAGCGAAAAGCGTCGCAGCAGGCAGCGCACAAGCACTGCTCGGCGCGGACGCGACTTGGGACGAATACTCGGCACCCACACAGCAAGATGCCTACGTGCAGGCCAAACTCAAGGCCCTCATGAACGGCGGAGCGGGCACACTGGCCACACAGAAGCCACCGGCAGCCGAAAAGCCATGGTGACAAGCCTCCTATGGATATGCAACGACAACGACAGTGGAGGCGCTAATTGCAAAAACAGCGGCACCGGAGCCCAATGCGCATGCGCCACTCCCGCCCAACTGAAACGCCTCGAGAGAAGCCACTCAACATGGACAAAACTAGACGCGAACGGTGGAGACAAAAACAGCGACAACGGGGCCACACCCCTCGCAAACTGGAAAATCGCAAAGCAATTGTGCGCCATCAACCAAGGCACTGCGAAACTACAACACATGCCCCAGGGGCGACTCGAACGCGACATCGCCAACTTCAACGCCATGCTGCGGCCGATGCAAACAGGCAGCAGCGCAAACGCACTGCTTTGCCTGAGCCTCGACAGCGGCGCCGACGCAGCACAAAATACGTGCCAGGGACAGGCACCGACGACGCGTTGGCTTGCGTCTGCTACGACAAAAGTGGCAACACAAAGCTGCCAGACTGGGTGGACAAACTCGCCGCGATGGACACCGCCCTGCAAAAAACACTCAGCTTGCAGACACAAGCGCACGCCTTGATCCAGCGCACGCAGCAAGCCACAGCGCACGCCACGCTGACCGCAGCGCACCGCACCAGCACCGCGCAAAGCACTCGAAGAAACACCGCACAGTCGAACAGCGCCAAAGCCACAAAAACGCAGTCCAGCGATCCGGCCCTCGAAGGCGAAGACACGCCTGCCGAAAAGAACGCAAGCGCAGAGTGCAACGCGCAACACCCAACGTGGAAACCAGACACACAGACATGCGACAGCACGACAATCAACACAGAACAAACAGCGGCACCGTCACGCACACGCACACGCACACACACACATGCACAGCCGCAGCCATTCTTGCAGCAACGACCGTCCTTGCGACACGCGCCCTGCCATAACGGGAAAGACAACAGAAAAGAGGCACGCCAGCGAGCACACAAAGCGCAGAAGAAACACAACGAGCAGCAACACACACTGCGCTCACCGCTGCCGCTTTCATCTTGAGCCTTACAAGAAAGGCGCAGTAAAGACAACATAACACACGGCGCGACCACGAAAGGATCCATACGCAGCGCGAAAAGCACAAGGACATGGCGCGAAGCAAGACACCGCACAACAGCACACACAATGCAGCACACGCTGACGTACAACGACACTTGCTGAGAAGAAGACACACCACGCACACAAGCAAACGAAAAGCAAAAAGGAAGCATAGACAAGGGACACGAAAAAAAATAGAAGACACAGAAGCACAAGGCAGGAAACAGCAACAAGGGACGAATAGCTGGAAACACAGTGCGTGCGGAACAGAATGGACAAAAACAAGGACAAGCACACAACTAGACGCACAAAACGCAAATGACACGCAATAGCACGACAAGCAAACTGGCGCGCAAAGAAATAAAAAGCACACGCACAGACCGACGCACACAAAAACACAAGCCAAAAAAAAAATACGCACTGGCAAAAAGGCAGCATCGACGAATGAAACAACAACAAGGAGTAGCAAAAACACCGTGAGCAACACTGCACCAAACAAAGCGACGTGCGAGAACACCAGGACAGCGGACCAGCCAACGCAGGAAAGCAGGAAGGGAGGAAGGCACTGTGGTAGAAAGACAGGACACAGCAGACACTGCACAAAGATCAAAACCCGGCAGAGAAAAGACGTGAACAGGACACGAAAACACGCATGACACCACTGGCACGGCGAATGGCGCCTCGACAACACGCACACAAACAAGTCGTCACAAAAAAAAAATTCACTGGGGAAAGAAAAAGTCGCGCGGCAAGGCAGGAAAAAACATCTTTCAAAGGACACTCAACAGATAAAGCGTGCCAACCACTTTTCAAAGAAAAAAACACAGCCTTAAGAGAAGCATCGAAAAAGAAAAAGGGCTCAGACACATAAAAAAAGACGAGGCAGCGACAAACGCAATCACAAACAGCAACACGCACGACCTGGTTGCACGACTGCCGTCATAAAGCGGTTTTTGGGACAAGCTCAGCAAAAAAAGCTTTTTCTCTTCATACCGCGACAAAGCAATAAACAGAAAAAGAAAACACAAAAGTCACTCAGAAAAAAGGCGACAGCGCCGCAAGCAAGGAAAAAGCAACAAGCCACTAACAAAAAAACAAACACAGTGAAAAACAAACAACCGCACAAGAACGAAAAACACGCACAGACCAACGTGCTGGCGAAACAAAATTAAGAAAAACTTCGCACCGTCCGTCCGAGCAAAAAGCATCAAACTAGACACCAGAACTGCATTTTCTCTTTCAAAAAAAACTGTCGCCAAAAAAATTCGAAAGACTCAAGACTCGTCACATCCTTCTCGAAATGCGCTCGTGACAGAGAGAGGTGACCACCAGGCATGCTTCCACTCCTTATTTGCTTTTGAGTTGTCTCTTGCGTCTTGAAAGACGCGCTGTTGCCGCCATCGAAAACGACAGTGCAAACACAACACCAACCCACACTTCTTGCCTCAAAGTTCAAAAACAGCCAATTCACAACCGCAGAAAAAGAGACCCAATAAACTGGCGTCAACTTGCTTTCCGGAGGCTGATTCCATGCTCGCTTATTTTTTGCTGCACAGTTCAAAACAAAAAAATCGAAAACACCTCTCCAGAAGCCGCAACTGCAATCCGCAGTCTCTTTGACACAACAGCCCTCACACGTTGCGCGAACTTCGCAGCTTCGCAACGCCAGACCAAAGCACAAGCAGACGCGCAGAGTGGCGTGTTCTACGCTTCCATGGCCAACGGGATCAGTCGTCTCTAAGCTGTGGCTTCTGCAACACGCTTCCGCCTCGCGTATTCCTGCTCCCGTCCGCGAGACTCCAACCAAGATCCTCTTTTAGTCCCTGAACAGACCTCCAAACCGACATCCGCGAGAACTGGCTCTGGCGGAAAACGACAAGTTTTTTCGTTGTCCCGCGTCCTCGCCACTGGCACCTCCCTTTCGTCATCCCCGTCATTCAAGCTTCGCGGGCACACACCGCTTGGCTCGATCCCCGCCAGCGTCCGGCGTCGCGCACTTCAGCCTCCTGGCGGGACCTCTTCGCGCTGCTGCCACCAGTGCTTACTTTTCCCTTGACCAGACAACGCGGCCTGGGTACCGTGCGCCGACGGCATGGCCAGTGTCGCTACGAGCACGCGCTGTTGCTGGGTCCTTCTGTGGGACCGCTGCACCGCCTTCCGTCGCTGTGCGTGCCTGTTGTACCTAAGCTGCTTTCAGTCGGCGCGCACCTCCTGCAAGCCACAAGCTTCGCTTTCGCGCCACCTCAAATGTACAAAAACTGTGTTTCCCTTCTTGTCCTTTCTCGGCACTGCTTTCTCTATTGTGTGCTGCGCATGTGTCTTAAAATGCCTTCCTTTCTTCCGTGCCTTCCTCACTTTCCCGAACGCGCAAGTGCCGCACTGTCGTAGTCCCTTTCGCCTATGCAAAAGCTGTTGGTGTGCCTCGCGGTGCGGTTCAACGCTCGCAGCAGGCTCAAGACACTTCCAAGCAATTGTCAAGCAATTTTTTGCTGCACTCAACGCCACACGGTGTGCCAGTCCCCATTTCGGAGCCGCAGAGACAAACAGACACACCGCACCACCGTCGTCTGCCGTGCGGTTCGGCCCGCTTTTCCTCGCCTACCGCGCGCGCGCTGAACCTTGCTTGCTCTATTGTTCCAAAATCCCTTCTCTGCACCCTCCCCCTTTGCGCCGGCGAGAAGCGCAAATGTCGCCACTGTCTGTGTGGGTCGTGCTGTCCCTTCTCCCTTCTTTCTCCTCTTCTCGCCGCCACAAAGTCACCAACCACACGTCACGCTCCTGCGTGCAGTCGCCCTTCCAGAGAAGAGAAAAGCAACTGCAGCGCACGCAGAAGGCTCGTCCCTTTTTGTCCCTTTTTGCTTTCAAGCAAAAACAGATCGCAACGGCAACCACAGAAAACAATGCACAAACAAACAAACGCATAAGATGCGTCGAGCCTCTTCTCCCCGCGTCCACGGCTCCGGCTTCCAACAAAAACCAAGGCCAGCCAAACAAAGGCAACAAATTCCCTTTCCGGCCGACACGCCAGATCAGCGCCAATGCAACCGCAGTGCCATCCTCAGGCGACGCGTGTGCAGCAAGGTCTACCGCCGACTAAGTTTCTGTCCCCTGTTTTACTGGTTCCAATCCGCATCCTTTTTACCAGTGCTCTCCTCCACGTGCCTCCTGCTGCTCTGCTTAATTTTTCTTTTTCCTCTTCGCTTGGCCATGGCAGTTTGTTTTCACCAATGTTCCTTGTGTTGCACCTTTTTATCCGGCCGTCCCGCTACACAATCCTCCATTGTTCGATGCGCTTGGCAAAAACCAGGTCGACAGCACGCATGCTGAAAAACAAAACACCTTATTTCACGTTGCCGCCTTTTGACCCGAATTTTACCCGGCTAATCGCTCCCCCGTTGCTTTTCTGGCGAGGTGCGCAGTCTCGCGTTCAATGTGGCTTCTTCGCGCTCCAAACATTTTTCGTTCACGCTGCGTGCGTCTTCTCTCCTTTCCTGTCTGAGACGCGCCTCGTGCTTTCGTCCACATCTTCGCATTGGCTGAAAGCTAAACAAAGAGTAGCTGCCAAAGTCTCCCCCCCAAATGGTCTTGCCTCGACGCTTCCCTTCTTTTTTTCTTCGGGGCGTTGCATTGCCATGGCTTCTTCGCCTCGTTAGATGCTCGTCTCGCCGCATCTCGCTTATCACGCCGCTTCCCCGCTACTTTTGAAAATTTACTGTCAGGCTCCTTCCCACCGCAACTCACACTCATGTTCCTTTTCCTGACTTTCAGGCCATGCACCGTGAGCGCACGAGACTTCCTTTGTAACGCCCCCGTCGCGCTTGGTCACTTCGTTCTGTCTCTTTTTCCTTCATACCTGTGCTGGTTTCCTCGGCCTGTTTTCCGCGTCGTTGCGATCGCGCCGCACTGCGACAGCGCAGTTTTCTGTCTGTTCCGGTTTTCCAAGCCTTTTACTTCGCGATGCATTTCAACAAAGCGGTTCGGCCCGCCTCTCCTGGTACCGTCGGCGCTGGCAGCTGTTGTTCGTCTATCTGTTTTCCCTTGCTCTGCTCTTCGTTGTCTGTCAAACAATGTCTTGCGTTTGCCTTGCGCAGTTTTTCCGCTGTCGTCCTCCGCTGTCGCTCCGCGTCTTCACCCCTTGGTCTTACCGTCGCACTTTGCTGTGTCTCGTTTCTGTGTCCTGTCTTATTCTTTTGTACATCTTTCTCAGGTTTTTTTCGCCGTCCCTTAGATTCGTCTTTTCCCGCTGTTGCCTGTTCACGCGTGTCAATGGCATTTTGCGTTTCACCAGTGTCACCCCGCGTCTCCGCTTTCTCCTCTTTGCACTTCCTTTTCGGTCCATCTTCTCCAAATGCCTTTCTCTTTGCTTTGCGCGGCTCCCCTACTTTCCGTGCTTGCCGCCGGCATGGCCGCTCGTTGTTCCCCCTCGTCCGTTCTTGGCTCCCCGTTTTTTGTGCTCGGTCCTTCTTCGTCGGCTTTTCCACTCCGTGTGCCCTTCTCTTGCCGCCCTTCTCGCGCCGCATTGCTTTTCGTGTGCTGGTCACCGTCCGCGCGACCTTCGCCGTGCCGTAATTCCTTTCCGCTTTGTCTTGGTCCAGCTCGGCATGGTGTCCTTTCCCCTTTCACAATGTGCCCCAAGCGCGTCGCGGCGCTCAACCTTGTTGCCACAAGGTCTTCCTCTCATCCTGGCCGCGTCCGCCTCCTCTTCTTTGCTGGCCGCTACCGCCGTGTCACTCCCGGCCCCGGCCTTGCTGACAAAAAAAAAGTTTTCTTTTCGTCGCCCTCATTCCCTCGCTGGCCGCTTACAAAACTTATGCGCTTCACGCGTCGCGCCCACAAAATCCTCCTTAACCTTTTGCTCCTCCAGTGAGTCCCTTCACCCAGGTCCCGCGCTTTTTCTTTTTCGGTGCACGTTCTGCTGACCCACTTTGCTTCTTGGCGTTGAGGCCTCTGTGTTGCTGGGCCTTCGTCTGCTTCGCCCTGTGCTCGCCTCGCCTTGTTGTTTTCGTTGTCTCCTCCACTCCTCTCCCGCGTGTTTTCTCCCAAAACACCGTTGGATAGAGGCTTCGAATTTCCATAATCGCACGTCGTGCCCGCACGCCTTCTGCCGTTCCCGTGACTGCCACACCGGTGCACAGTTTATCTTCGGTGCCCTTGCCGAAGAGCGAGATTGTGTCCGTGACGCGCCTTTCGCATTCGCAGTCTCTCTGTGCCGGCACGTCTCGAAGTTCGCTGTTTTCCACGTCAGCCGCCACTTCACTGTAGCTTATGTTGTTCCTGTTTCCCCTGCTCCCAATTTCCCCGTGTGCCTGTTGAGGCCTCAAGTAACTGCGGTCGGCGTGCTCCTTGCGCATATTTATCTTCTCACCCTTTCGTCTTGTTCTTCGTGTTCTTCCTTTGCTCTCGCTCCCACCTTTCCTTCCTCTGTGACCCGATTGCCCCGCATTTCCGTCGCTCGCTATTCCCATGCCTTCAGCTCACGAAACTACCGCCGCGTCTCCCCCACCTTTTGCCGCATTCTCCATCCTCGGTCCATTGTCTTTCCTTACTCTCCTTTTCCCGCTTCCACGTTGCCACAATTTCCACCCTCTTTTTTTCCGTTGTGCGTCACTGACCCACCCCTTCTTCATGTTATCCGTTAGTTTGTGCCGTCGCGCGTCGAGACAAAACACGGCTTCCCGTCCCCTGGTCCGGGCACGCTCGACTCCCACTGGTCGTGCCCCTAGTTTGTGTTTTCCAAACTTCCTCACATCTGTTGGTCGCTGGCACGTTCCCTTGCCGCATGCCGTGCCCCAACTGTCTGTGGCGGCGTCTTCGGCACAGCTTCTCCAATACTCTCTTCGCTGATGTGGCCGCACCGTGCCTTTGTTCCTCGTGATGGATTCCTTTTCGCGTACCTCTCGTGCCCAGTCAGTGCGTGCTCTGTCGCTACGTGCGGGCGACCTTCCCTCTCGGCGCGTCCAACGGTGGCTTTCGCTGCTGTCTCTCGGCCGTTTAACGCGTCTTGTCGCCCCGCCCTCTTTTTGGCTTCCTTCGCCCTTGTGCTCGTCCTTTTGTTTCCATTTCTCCCCATCGTGTTTTTCATGCTTTCACGTGCGTAGATTTTCCCCCGGGTGCCCCGCTGCGTCGTTTTTTGGCGCGTCTTTTTCGGCCGACTTGTTTCACCCTTTCCTATGCGCGCGCGGTATCCCGCGACCCCGAGGCCTTGCTGTCCGGCCGCGCTGCTGACCTCGGCCGTCGCTCTTTCCTCCTGTTCCTTCACATGCCTCTCCTGTATCCCTTGTCGGCCTTCCACATTCGTTCCCTTAGCCTTCACTCCTCTAACCTCCTCCTCCCTTCTGTTTTGTGCCTCCTCGACTTTTCCTACCCTTTTTGTCGTTGTCCTGGTTCTGTCCCTGTTTCCTCTGCGCGCTGATGCGTGCTTTTTTCGCAAAACGCCTTTACTTCCCCGTGCCTTTGCCGCCTTCTCTCCTTCTTCCCCACCCTTTCCTGATGCTGCTTGTTGCTCGCACTTCCCGCCTTCCTCGCATCGCGTCGAAGAGTGCTGTCTCCTTCGGCCGTGTTTTCCTGTTTCCTTTCAGAGCCCCCTTTCGACTGAGCGTCACCGTCCTTCACCGTCTCCTTTGCTAGTGCTAAATTCCCGTCCGCTTAGGCAATGTGCTCACAAAGTCTGGTCTGTTGCCTCCTTTTTCCCCTTCGTGTTCTCGACCTTGTCCTGCGTGCTCTTTTCGCCCCGCATTGGCCCAGTTCCGGCACTCTCTTTTGTGCCTGCCGCTCAAGTCTTTTTAGTTCCGAGCGCGGCTGTTCCCGCCCTTTTCAGCCTTTCGCCTTCGCGAGCCGGCATTCTTTTCTCGTCTCCTTTTGGCCCGCACAAAGGAAACTCAAGATTTTTCTGCGCCTCGTGTTTCCGCGACCCATCGCCCGCGCTTCTGCCCTTGCCGCGGCCACCCCTTTCATGCCGTCCCAGCTGTGCCCACCTCTTAGCAGTGAAAACGCTTCTCACTCTTCGTTCGCGCCTGCCTGCACCCATGTGCCCTTACTCAGTTGCCGTCGTGCTTGTGTCCGCTTCCCCTTCGCTTCCGCTGTTCACCCTTTCGGTCCCTTGTCTCTCTGCCTGCTGCGCGCCTCAAATTTCTTCCCGTCAGCTCCTACCCTTTCTCTGGCTGGCTTTTTATTCTTGGACAGTGGTGTACCTTTTCCTCATCTTACCCCCTTTCTCGCCCCCGCCCTTCGCTCTGCCGAATTTGTGTCGTCGGCGCCTCTAATCGTGTCCGTCGGTTGTTTTGCCGGCGTCTGTGAGTACTGTGTCCGTCTTTCCTTTCATTGTCCCCTGTCGCTCTTCCCACCGGCCCGTTTCCTCGCGCCACTCTTTACCTCTCCATACCTGCGTGTGTTTCATGTTCCTTCCCGTTCCCTGTTCGCGGATAAATGCCCCCCTCCTCGCCAGTGTTCTATCTTTAGTCCATTTGTCTAAAAATGCGCTGTCCCTGTGTCCACTCTCCTTTCCGAGTTTCTTCCTCCTCTACCTCTTTTCCCCTTGCAACGTGCCTTGCTCCCTCGCGCTTTGCGCAAGTCCTTTAGCGCGTCCCTTTCTTCCTTTCCTTCGTCCTCACCGTGCTGTGTCTCCCACGTCCCCCCTCTGCTTTCCCGTCAAGATCCTCACCTTGGCGTGGCAAAATGCCAACCCAGCACCTTTGGCCTCGCTCCTCCTTAAATTCCTCGCAAAAATCACAAACCAGCCTCTTTTCCCAACCCCCCTGTCCCGGTTTTCCGCTGCCAATGTTTCCTGCCTTTCGCTGTCCGCCTCACTCTCGCCCATCAAGCCGGCCCTTTCCTGGCCACCTGCGTTTCTTTCCTTCCGGCCTGTTCTTCCCTCGTGGCCCTGCTCCCTGCCGCTGCCCTTTTCTCCTGTCACATGTCTTTCGCCATCGATCATCCGTCAAGACTTTCCCCTCTCCCTCCCTCTCCGTTGCAAGGACCCGCCTTTGCTACGTCCCGCCGTGTCTCATCCTAGCTGTGGGTTTTGGTTTTCATTGTTTGTGCCAAAGCCTGTTGCTGCGTCTGAAGGGAGGTGCTGGACGCTACTTCTGTGCCACTCCTTGCTTCGCGTGCTGCCTTCTACGGTCTCCTCCACGTTCCCCTCGCTTCCTCGTCAGCTTTCCCTCGTCGCCAGTTGCCAGCGCTTTGCGTTTCGTTCACCGGTCAAATACCTCTATCTCCTCTCGGCTCACACCCCGCTCTCAGCGTTCTGTCAAACAGGACACGGTCAAGAAGTTCAGCGTCTTTGTCTCATGCCGCGCGCTTGCTGGTCATTCCAAGCCTAAGCCGTCCCTTTTCCCACGAAGTCTCTTCCAGTCCCCAATTGCAGTGTGCGTTCTCCGCTTTGCCATGCTTTCTCTTTCCTACTTCTCTTCCTCCTGTCCGCGCTTCCTTCCAAAAAACACCGTTTCCAGCGTCAACACGACTCCGCTGTTTCTCCCTGTTCCATTTCCATACACTTTCGTTGCCGACCATTTTTCTGCTCAACTGGTTTCCATCTTGCTTTCCTCATTCTTGTTCCGCGCGCGACCGCAGCTGCACCTGCCTCTGTCGTCCACCCTCCTCATATCCCTTGTAAATCCCTCATATCGACCTCTGCTGTGTCCACCTGCCTCTGTCACAATTCCGGGCTTCGTCTGCTTCACGCGCAACCCTTCACTTACTCCTATTCGCCACCCCAGTCCTCAAGGCGGGCAAGCGCGCTCTCTGTGCCCTTGTACTCCTCACTAGTCCGCACGTAGGCCCTTTTGCGGTTGTTTCCTCCGTCGCATGAAAGTATCCTTTTGCAACCCGTTACCTTTTCGCCACTAATCACACAGTGCCGCGCGTCTCCCTGCCGCTTCCTGTCCTTGCCTCTCTCACAACGCATCCACGCGCTCTGTCCACCACCAACACCGCGAGTCTGTTCACCCCGGTCACGCCATCCCTTTCTCCCCTTCTGCGCAAAAGCTCAGCATGCACCATGTCGTGCCTCCACCGCCCAATTCCCCTTTTCCCGTGTCCGTTTTCCCAACTGCAATTTCATGTCATTGGCTGTCACCGTCTAAGAAACTAAGCACGGAAGTCGTCTACCCATGCAAATACCTTTTCCGCGGCACCTGTCCGGCACCTGTCCTGCCGTCTCCCACTACTGCCCTGCCACTGCCTCCACGTTTCGTTGCCCCCAAAGGTGCACAGCCTCCTGTCTCTGCCGCGCACAACCCAAAGACCCATGTCAACTCGCGGTCCTTGCGTTTTTCTTGTCTCGCGCCACTTCCCAGTCGCTCCAGTATTTCCCTCTTGTCCCTTTTCAAGTCGGCACCCTTCCTTACGTCTTCTTCGACGCAGTGTGCGAGCTTGTCGCTTTCCTCTTCGATTGGCTGTCAGGCCAGCACTGCCATGCCTCCTCACGCCACGCAAGTTTTCCAGGCCAGTCCTCACGCTTCACTGTGCCAGTGCCGCTTGGTCCATTTCTCCCGCCAGTCCCCCTCCCTTCCTCGGTTTACACAACTCCATCTAAGCCACGCGCTGCCGCACCTGACCACGTCCAGCGCCCACTGCGTGCCTGTTCTGCGGTTCCTGTCCCTTCGTCAACAAACCTGTGCGCTCCTCCCTGTTGAAATCACTTCTAACAAGCAGCCTCAGCGTCCAAACGACCCTGCATGGGCCTGCAACGTATGTCCTCCTTCCCCCGTGCCATTCGCCGCGCCGTCCCGCGCGGCCGTTTTCCTTCTTTGCCAAACGTGCTCACCACCGCCGCACCTTCACGGCCACTTTGCCTCGCTGGCAGTCGTAAGGTCCTTCCCTTTTCCTCTCTGTCTATTTCCTTCACCATCTCTGTCCATCGCCGCTTTTCTTCCTAGCCGCGCGACCCGCGTCTCACCTTGCCACGGGCCCTTCACATCCCAGTGCATGCGCGCCCCTCCCCTGCCTGCTACACCCGCCTTCGCTGCGCGTCGCGTCTCCTGCGAGCAGTTTGCCACAATCCCTCCTGCGTTCCTTTCTTCTTCGCAAAACGTTGATGCACAAAAGTAGCACCGTCACTTTCCACAGGCCTCGCCTCGCGCACGTCACGTTTGCCACATCCACGCCCACCGCCCATCTCCTTCTGCGCCTTTGCGCACCACGCACCTCACGTCAGGCGCCACGTCGCCAACAATTCCGTTTCCATGGCATGTGAGCGAGAAAGCCGCCTCTTCCGAGTTCCCTTTGCTTCCCACGTTCCACGAGTCCTTGTGGTTCTCCCTTTCGCGTCGGGCACGAGTGCTTCCTCGTTGCGTCCCCCCAAACACGCGCCAGCCGCACCACTGCCTCTTTTCGCCTCTCGCTCCTCCAGCTTCGCGCGTGTCACCACTTTCCCCATGCCGCGTGGCGGTGTGCCGCGCGACCGAATCGTCGATATAAGAGTGGGCCTTCCTCTCTTACCGCTTCTCGCCGGGCATGTTCGCATCCGATGAAATCTTTAAAAAGATTCGCGTGCCAAGGCCCCCGCAACCGGGCCGCGGCACCACTCCGCACGCACAGACTCACGCCGCCTAGCCGCACACCCACCAACATTCTGTCGCTGATTCGTTTCTGGCGGCCCTACAAAGCCTTCGCGAGCAGCCCCAGTGCTCGACGACCCATGCGCGACGGAGAGGCTGAGGTCGGCCACCGCTCTTCGCCAACACTGCCATGTGCCAATCTGCAAGCCAGCCTCGCCTCCTCCTGTGAGTTCGCAGTTTGTGGCACACTGCCTTCGTAGCTAACGCTTTCGTCCCCGGTGGCACCGCCGAGCGTACTGGCTACTTCCCGCGCCGCATCATCCGGCCGTCCCCACGACACGGGCGAACGCGGTACCACGCCGCTGTGTGGGGCTAGCCGGACGGCGCGGCGCGGGGAGCGCAGTCGAAGCGTGTGAACAGTCTCGTCCCGCTACGTGTGCGTTTTCTGACGTCGCACCGTGGGGTGCGCGTGTCGCCTTGGCCGACGTGTGCGCGCAGGTCGTGCCGCGACCAGTCCTCTCCCCCTCCCGCGCGCGCACCGCCACACGAGTGCACGTTACGTCTGTGCGTTGGCGCGCCCGCGGGCGGGGGGGGGCCGCGACAGGTGTTTGCTGTTTCACTTTGCTCCTTGGCCGCTACTCGGCGGCGCGTGCTGCTGTCGTTATGCCGTCTAAGTCGCCGCCGCTCCGCTGTCCTACGGCACACTCTGCTACGCGCGTGGCGCTGGGTCCTCGTGCACGGCGGGTCCGTTGTACCGAACGCGCACGGGGGCATTTGGGCATCCCCTCGCTCTTCGTCGCGCCATCGCACACCGCGGCGGGCGAAGGGCGCCCTCCGAGCCGGCGGTGTGCTTGTGCGCCGCCACCGTCGCGCGGCTGGTCGTGGCTCGTCGCGGCCCTGTTCGGGGCCATGCGAGGGGCGTTTGCCGTTGTAGCACACGTGTCCCGGGTACCCCGGATCAGCGCGACGAGGCAGTAGCGGCGACGAGCGAGAGGGAAAGCGCATGCTGGTCGTGCGAAACGCCGATAACACACGCGAGGCAAGCCTGCAGACGCATGCGGGGCATGTGCGAACTGAGCGACGGCTTGCGGATGGGCGTGGCCGACGGACAGCGGGTACCGTACCTGGTGTCCCCGACCGCGAACAAAAGCTCGGTAGGACCGCATAAGCCCGTTTTTGTGTGCCAGGTCGCCCGGCAGCGCATCGCGCGACACTGCGCGCAGAGGACCGAGCTCCGGCGCGCGCCCGCCACGCTGAGACTAGGAATGCTTTGACGCTGCGGAGCCCGTCGCGGAACGAACAATGGCGCACCGAACACCGACCTGCCCGGCCACCGTGCCTAGACCTCACGAGTGGAAACAACAGCCGGCTGTGGGTGCCAATGTGTCTCGAGAAGGCGGAATAACGACGACGAGACAGGGGACATAGTCGGAGTGGAAAACACGGGGGTGGGCGGCGCGTCCGCGGAGCATTGACAGAAGTGCCACAAGTCGCTGTGGAACGCTGAAAAAAACGCGCCCTGCCGACTGTTCCCTTCACCACGGTTGCCATGTCCCTCTAAGGAAACCGTGGGGAAGGGAACAGGAGGAACCCACAAGCCTATCCTGCGAAGAGCGAGAAAACAAGGTGTTGACGAAGGACAAACTGGATTGTGAGCGAGGCGCCTCGCGGATGCAGTACGGGAGAAAAGAATAAATGCACTTGCGCGACGCGGTGCGCAGGCAACGCGAACCAGAGAGAGTACGAGTGGTTTCATGTGGATGAAAGCCAGGCCGGGAAGAGGCGGCACGATCGCGGAGAGGTACGAGCGGCGTGAGGCGCTGAACGAAGGCAGGCGAACGGGAAAGCGGAAACACCATGCGTGCAACGACAACCAACCATTACGATGAACCGAACAAGGGGACACCGATAGTCGAAGATGGTGCGGGGGGCCGGACGAAGGCACAGGGAACGCGGGGGCGCGACAGGGCGTGGTCACAGTTGACCGCACAAAGGGGGAGGAAAATAGCCGGAGGACGACGCAGTGCCCAGTGGTTCGCAGCACGCCATGGCGAAGTGCAGCGAGGGATTGGGGGTGAAGGCGAAAGAGGAACGAGCACGCACGCGCGGTGAATAAGAAGAAGGAAGGGAAAAAATGTGCGCAGTATGCGGGGGGAGGTGGACAGCGGAGCGGGACAGTGCTATACACCGCGTCGACGCGGGAAGACGACATACCACCGACTGGCGAGTGAGTGGGTATGCGGCGGCGCGCCAAGGACCTTGAAGGATGGAGGCGGTATCTACCAGCGTTGGTGGACAACAGCAGGTGGGAACACAGGCGACGTGAGCAGTACGGCACCCGCGAT
This sequence comes from Trypanosoma vivax, assembly GCA_021307395.1. NCBI lineage: Eukaryota > Euglenozoa > Kinetoplastea > Trypanosomatida > Trypanosomatidae > Trypanosoma > Trypanosoma vivax. The sequence continues at coordinate 135,845 of SOPI01000534.1, forward strand.
GGGAAAGGAACGGCCAGAAGGAGGAAGGAGTGGAGGAAGCGACGGAATAAGCGGATCACAGGTTGAGGGCGTTCTCTTTTAGGGGCAGGGAGGGGGAGGAGACGCAACAGCGTTCGCTCGCGAAAGACACAAAGCAGGCGTTGCAACCGTGGTGACAGTAACTGTGCAAGAAACGCCGGATGAGGAAAGCGACATAATCGATGAATTTGTGCAACAGAAGAAGAGGACCAGGGTACGGGAAAGTAAGTTCGAAGCCACTGGTTGTGGTTCCACATTGCGAGGTCAAGGGAGAAGAAGGAGAAGCGGAAAAGGAAAGACGAGAAGGAAATGATTTGTCAGCTGTCGGTTTTCGTGTTTGCCCGTGTGGCATAGGGTTGCAAGGGACCGAAAGAACACGGTTTTTGGTGGGGGAGTGGTCCGGACAGGTGAAACATTGACCGCGGGGAAGAGCACCGCTTTAGCTGCCGACGGAAAGCGGCGGGCGATACGACATCGGTGTTGGACACTCTGCTTGTTCAAGCTGGAGGGGGAATGTAGCAACGGGGACGAGCGGAAGAAGGCAGGATCAGGGCGTTGAGAGCGATGTGGGTGATGGGTTACGCACTTTTGTCAGTAACCGAACGAACCAAGGGGATGGTGGAGCAACAGTGAAGGTAGGACGGGGAAAGGGGGTTGGCGGTAGCGCTGCCCCGAATGCAGAAAAAGAATGGCTGAGAGGAGTGAGAGAAGCGAACGCAATGACATGCTGTTTTCGCGCGAGAGGGGGGGACAGTGTGAGACCGGGGATTGGCATCTGTGGGGTGGGAAAAGAAGTGATTTTGGCGCAACAGCGGAGGGGAGGGGGACCGAGAAGGGGCACAATAGTGGGCCAATGAGGCCTTTTGAGCAGAGGTGGAAATTGGAACGATGGTTGACCTTAGCAACGAGGAACGATGAAGCGGTTTTGGTGAGCGGAAGGAGGAGGTACTAGGACAGGACGGTGGTAATGGGAATCTCTCGGAGGGTACATGCCACGGACTGGACGAGGCATGTGACAGAGCCACCGCGCGGAGCACGTGACGGGAGAGGGGGCGAGCGACAAACCGGGGAGAGAACCCGCGGGGGGACGCTCGGTAGAGAACGAATTCGAGTTCGCAGAGTGAACCAGAGAGGACATCGCACCGCCGCGAGGAAGTAAAGCGCGGTCGACAGGAAGAAGGAAAAAAGACCAGGAGGGCATTGCAGAACAACGGCGCGACGCGTTCAGGGGCGAAGCAAAGTGTGTTGGGGCGCACGTGGTCAGCGCGCAAAGTGGGGCCGACGATGGCACGGGGTGTGAAAAGATCGACAGCAGCAGCAGGAAGACACAGAGCGAGCGAAGTATAGTCGAAGGGCGACGGACAGGTATGCAGTTTTCTGCTTTAGCGCCTTGGTGTCTGTTGCGGTGGAAGAGTTTAGCAAGCGAAAACGCGGTGGTCGAGGTGACATTGCGCACAATGTGGATGTATTTGTGGCGAAGGTGTTGTGTTGATCATCGGGCGCGGTCGCGAGGTAGAGAGGGGAGAATGTTTTTTTACGAAATGGCCGTTGAGAAGTGCGTAGGCGCAGGGTGGGAGCGCGGAGCTAGGCGCGGAAGGTAGTGGGTAGAGCAACGGCGTGGGCGAGAAAGGGAGATTGTCAGGGAAGGGGAGAGGGAAGGTGCTGTACGGCACTTTTTGCACAGACTCATTTGAATGGAACGCTGTTCAGTGTAGTGTACGGGTGTTGGGGTGAAAAACGAAGCCGAGGAGTAAAGAGGAACGCACTGACAGTTGTGGGTAGGGGGGATGGGTGCAAAATAGAAGGAGCGACCACAGGGAAGGAGCGGACATACCCCTAAAGAGGAAAGGCTCGGCGCACAGCGGGAAAGAACATCTGGATACCGAAGCGCGCGGGATGGAACGCGACGCGTGTGGTAGGCGGACGGACCGTGGGACGGTTACAGAAAAAAGCATTGCATCGCATGGTAAAAAAAGGCGCGTGTGTAAACAAGCAAAATTGGAGGATATGGAATAAAGCGCACTGGAGCAGGAAAAGGTTTGAGACTTGCGCTTCTACTGTGTGACGGCGCGTGTGACCGCCAGCACGACTTGACAGAAGGAAAGGGGTGACAGCGGTAGTGAATGCGACTGCGGCACCGGTAACCGGGTGCAGGGGTTGGAAAGGGTTCTTCGAACTCGGTACAGAACGTTTGGTATAGGCGGGAAGTTTGGTAAGGACAGTCCGATACGGCAGGCGGAAAGAGTGCGGGAGATTGGCCAGCTCGTATGGGTCGTGGGATGGCCAGGCGTCCAGTAGTGAGAAGACGCATTTGCCAGACGCCGAGCAGATGGGGAAATGTGGTTGTTTGAGGTGATAACGGGAGGTGAGGCAACGGAGTGGCCAGCATTAATTTTTGAGGGAGGAGTTAGCGCATTTGCAGCGGGAAGGAAAAAGGCGTGGACGAGTTAGGAACGTCAGACTGGGGAATGAGGAAAGGGCCAAGGCGCAGAGGCCCGGGGGAGACCTTGAAGAGAACGAAATTAGCACGGAGTGAGGTGAGAGCATAGCCAGGCACATGGGACCGAGGCGAGCACGGGGACAGTGAGTGTGATGCGGCCGGATGAGAACGCAGAAACTAGGTTGTGAGGAAACAATTGGAAATGGAAGAGAGAGAGAGACGAAAGAGACTGTGTTTGAGGGCGGTCAACATCAGTGGCGGCGCGATGTTCAGTTTTCGGAGGCATGCCAAAGACAAGGAGAGGGGGAGATGCGAGGAGGAAACCGAGGACGTTACTGCGACGGGCCACCGCGGGGAAAGCATGGGCAGGGGCAAAAGGAACACAAGCAAATGCAGACGCGAAGACGCGTTCGTGGTTGAGGCGGGCGTGGTGGGAAGTGTGTCGGGACTGGGGGACGCGGAGGTCGAGGCAAATGAGAGAGAGGGTCTTGAACGGGCGGGGTAATGTGGGGAAAGGAACCGAGGGGGTGTATAGGGGAAGAAAGGAGTGGACTGCGCAGAACCGCGGTGGTAAGGGGCTTGGGTGCGGGCTGGAAGAAAGCGCAGGGGTCGGCGCGGTGAAACATGGGAAAGGGATGTGACAAATTTTGGAGGGAGCGGTAGTTGTGAGGGACGTTGGTGCAACGCCTCGGTGTGTTTTGTGTTGCGTGAGGACGAGTGGAAACGGCTCTGCGAGGGCTTTTGAGGAAAAAGGGAGGCATGGAAGAAGGGAGGCGAGTGGGCAAGGTGGATGCGTGACCGAAACGCACCGGGAAGCCATGGTAAGGAACAACTGGGGACAAAGAGAATTGCGAGGAAGCAGACACTGCGGGAAAAAGTGTGACGAGGCGGAAGGGACGTAGTGACGAAGCCTTCTGTCGAGCTGATTGAGTGGTTCATCGATGTGTCCCGTGTGCGTTGGAATGAATAGCACGGGAAAAATGCGCAGTGGTGCGATAGATTGAGTGGGAGGGGTATGGGCTTCTTTGCCGCACTGCGAGGAAAGGCCAAGAGACAAAGGCGCAGAGGGCTAAAAACGGTGAAGTCGATATGGGGGCGCAGGTGGGGTGGAGTGGAACGTGATAGGCGAGAGGGGCCGGGGTATGTGTCGAGCACCGACCGACGAAACGGCACAAGGTCACAGAGACTTTGAGGCTGCGAATGAGGAGGGTGATAGGCGACCTTTCGGAGCGGAGGAAAAGCGTGGAACAGGGTGGCAATAAGGAAAAGTTGAGCACAGAAGTGTTTGGCGGGCGGTAAAGGCGAATGTTTGGCGGGACACGTTTGGGAAAAAGACGAAGGGGAATGCAGAAAAGGAATCCGCTGCGAGGGACGCCGTTCAAGCAGAGGGCCGCAGTGCGGGGGGTATAGGCTGGAAGGAAAAAGCAGGATGTTTAAAAATGAGGGTTGTGAGGGTGATCCAAGTTGTGGCGCTTGGGTTAAGGATGGCGAAAGTGAGGATAAACATCGGGGGTTAATTTGATACAGAAGAGGAGACGAGACACGCAGTTTTGGTGTCGACTCAGCCTTTGGTAGTGGAGGACGACAACAGCGCTTTTTAGGCTAGTGGTAGAGAGCAGCGGTCACGCAGCGCTGGATCGCGGGGCAGATGCGCGGACGGACAGGGGAATGCGAGGGGCAACGAGACCCTGAAGCAGAAGACACCAAGAACGTGACAGAATTCGGTGAGAGGAACGTACGCCGAAGCTTATTGGTACCGTAGCGGAAGCAGAAGGGGGACGGGTCTGCTTACCTCAAGAGAGAAGAGAAACTTCTCGGGCAGCGTGAAGTAGGTGCGTGAGCAATGCGGAGAGATGGCGGAAAGACGGTGAAAGCGAGGAGGGTGTTGACGGGAATGGGCTCGCGGACATGGGTCGTGACAAGCGAAGGTACGTGGGTTTAACCGCATGCAGGTAAGGCAGTTCGATCGTGAGGGGGGTGACCGGGGGACAACGGAAAAAGACAAGGATCACAGGGAGCTATGGGCTTTCACGCGGCGGTGGATAAAAGGTGGAAGTGAGGCAGAAGTGACTGGAAGGCGGAGCTCACAGGTGGCACTGAGAGGGAACAGGAAAAGACCGCAGTGAGAATGAGTGAGGCGCACGGCTACTGAACATAAAAAGTAGTTTAGGCGAAGAGGATAAGGAACTAGGTCGATATTTGGGACCGAGGTGTACGACACCGCTCGGGAGGGGAAGGCCCCTTGATTTGAATTGCCTTGAGTCAAAACGCAGGACGGGAATCGTGGTGTCGCGTGCAGACGGGAAAAAGGGACGAGTGGGGAGACCGAAGAGCAAACGTGTTTGCCTGTATAGGAGGGTGAGCGCACAAAAGCTTTTTTAAGTTCCGAGAGCGGCTGAGACAGAGATGATATTTGAACGGGAAACGATTGGTGACCAAAAAGGGGGAACGTGTCACCCAACACAAGGGAACTGAGAAAAGGGCCAGCATGCGTCAGGAGATAAAGAGAGGTTTCCGGACACGGGACGAAGGACGCGAGAACGGTCGAACGTGGCGCAAATATTGAGCGTGATAGTGGTGCTTGGTGCGGAGCATTGGCGATGGGGACGGAAAAGAAACTGAACAACAACGATGACGGAGAAAGAAGGCGAATGAACGAAGCTGAGAAACACAGCACTGAAGCCGAGCAAGCGCCACTGCGAAAATATTGCCTAAAAAGAACAGACGCAAACGACAAGCGACAGTGAACAGAACAAAAGAAATAACGGCAAGGAAACAACCCACAACGCAGAAACTCGTGTAAACATCTTGCGCGCCCACACTCTTACAACAACTTAAAAGAGACACGCGGCACATGGCAATTACGCGGGAACACCAAACCGGAAAGGACGCAAAAGCGTGTGTTTGGAAATACAAAAGGCAGGGGAGAGACCAAGAGCAAAAACGAAGCACGAGGGATGAACATGCAAAACGAGGCATGTAGGGAAGAAAGCGCGCGCGAGAACATAGCACGGAACGGACAGGGTTAAGCAGGCAGTGCGCGGAAACGATCAACCGGGAGAAGAGAACGTGGAAAAGGAAATACGGGGACGAGTTGTGCGGGAACAAGGCGCAGTTTGCGCGAAGCGGAAAGACAGGGACCAAAAACGCAAGGGATCGCGCGTCGGTAGTGAAGGCGCATGTCGGGGAGCAAAGGGACTGGACCGAAAGGAAAGAGAGAGAGAGTGCAGTGAACGCAAGAGGCACGGGGCAACACCGCGACAAACAGGAGCCAGCGCGGCCAATTACGCCGCCGAAAAAGAAGGCCTGCGCGCAAGTGCCCAAGAAGCTTCGACCAGTGAAACTTTAAAAGGAGGGGCGCAGAAAGGCAAAACAGCAAGGGGGCGAGGAAGCACAAGAAGCACACAAACAGCACAACAGGAACAGGGAATGGCGTGCACCAGGTGCCGTGATAAGCAAAGAAACGCTGAGGACAAACAAGGCAACGGAAGCAGAGCAGCAGGGAAGCTTCGTAGCGACGAGTGGGACGCGGAGCAACCGAACGTCAGATAACACAAAAGGGCATGGGGGCGGTAGCAGGCGACGAGGGGGCGAAGCTTTGTGGAAAGGGAACAGAGAACGATTCGGCACGCAGACGGCCGGGCGTGCGAACGACAAGGCGCACGGGAAGCAGGGCGACACATTGCAAACACCATCGGGGAACAGAAAACAAGAAGAGAGGAAGCCGTCGCAAAAAAACAGCAACCCGCCGACGCACCGGAGAACCACGCGCCACTTCGAAGCCCAAAACGGAAAACCAGACATCGACCGACGAAAAGAACAATGCACCAAGCCAAGGTGCCAAAAGGGGCGACGACACCACATCGCACAGAAGAACAGGAAATGTGAGCAGCGGACACACTGGACGCGAAGAAGCGCACAGAAACACGCACGAAGGCAAAGCCAACGGGCACAGCAAAACAAAGGAGACAGACGCAGAGGGAGCGTGTGTGTAGCCGTGACCAGGCGCGACGCGTTTGCAGCGTGGGAACCGAAAGAGGAAGACAGGACGCGCGGCGACGCGAGCACAGGTCCAGGCCGTGGAAACATGGACCAGCGCGAGGTGGTGCAACAAACGCACCGACACGCTGCGCAAGTGAAGAGTGACGAGATTACAATGAAAAGACGGCCGCTGAGACAATGGCCGCACTCAGTGCGCAACGGAGAGGAAGTGCACAGCCAAGCCGGCGGTCGTGGAGCCGCAGCGAACAAGGGACAATACCGCAACAGAGGAGAAGAACGTGGAAACGGCGGGAAAAGCAACAAGAAGTAGCACACCCACGCTTTGGACGAAGACGCTGTCCAAAAGACACGCGCGGGACGCAGGACTTCAGACAACAAGTAAGGCCAATGCAAGCAACAAAACGCGCAGACACATGCCAGTCGCGAAATATCAAAAGTGCAAAGAAGGAGCACAGCGCCGTCACATTGCCACTCGCACGCGCGCGGGTCTTGGGACAAAAAAGCCTGGGCGCACAGCAACGACGGAAAAGAGAAAAGAGAATGACAGGGGAGGGCACCAAGGAGCAAAAGACGCAGAGGGACACAGAGCATGAGGCGGACACGCAAAGGACGCGGCACGGAAGGCGGGAAGGCAGGCGTGCATTGGTTGGAGCGTGAAACAGAAGGCACGGGTAAGGCCTCGACAAGACAGCCGGAAGGGAAAGACACCAGGAAAACTGCGTTGTGAAAAATGGGTGGGAAGCAGGTGCGCGTTGAGATTGGAAGGGTAGGACGGAAAGGAACAGCGGTACAAAACAGCTCAAAGAAAAGCAAAGCAGGGCGAAGCGGGGAACAGACGGACATCGGAGAAAAAATCACACAATGAAAGAAAACTGTTTTTTCGAGAGCCTTGCGGCGGGCGCCGAAAAGGGAAGACAGTGGGCGCACAGACACCAGGAAACAGGGAAGAATAGAGAGGGTCTGCGAAATAGGCCCAATGCAACACGGGTGTGCGCTTGGTGAAGGGTGGACCTATGGCAGAGAGGGATAGCATAGGCGAAGAAGCGGCTTAAAAGACTGTGACACCGGGGACGGGTTGCGTTGGCGGTGCACGAATGCAGGTGAAGGAGCTGAGAAAAACATACAGGCGGAATGACTGAGAGCCAACATGCGGCTAATGACGACGGTCCGAATGGCACTATCGACACGCGCAGCGCGGTGAAGCGGTGAGAAAAGGGGGCGCGCCTCCCATACCCTGACGCGCACGGCAAGCGCTAGGCTGTGCAGCCGTTAATTGCATCGAAAACACCCGGTTTCCAGGAAGACCGAATGTAAAGGACAAAAGGACGCGAAGGGGCAAGCACAAGGGCCGGGGAGGGTAGGGCATAAGAACAGTTGAAAGTTGCCACTTTGGCACAAGAAGGTGAAGAGATAGAAGGAGGACAGGCCCGAAAGGCGAGCAACATATGGGGGTAGCACCTTACGCAGGGACGGGAGGGAAGCCGTACACTTATTTGGAAATGGAAAAACTGGAAAGCGGAAAGAGCGTTGAACAGTGGGATTTCTCTGTCTAAAAACGGTCTTGCACATGGGGAGGAAGAGACCAGTGCAGGCCGTGAAAGCAAACATGCGTAGGGAAGGAGGCGCGCACGAGGACAAGAGACACGGACAAACATGGAGGTCAGAAAGAGGACGGGCGTGGAGAAGCGGGCGGATGATAGTGTCATGAGCTAGTTGTGCAAAAGAGGCGGGAGACAGCGGCCTGGCGCAGCGACAGGCGAGAAGGACATTGCGCGTGGCCCAAGGACAGCCAACATCGAAAAGGTAGAAAAGAGGCACCGAAGACTTCACAGACAGACACCGAGAAACGATGAAATAAACCAGAAGAAGAGGGGCAAGAAGATGCAAAGACAGGGACGTGAAAATGGTGGGTGGAAGTAGAGCGGCATGCTGGGAAAACTGACAGCACGCGCAGAAAGGCGCCGACGACAACAGAAAACAACGACACAGACTTGCTGCTCAGGAGTTGGCATCGCCAAGTAGCAGAGAACAAAGTGACAAAAAAGGTTGGAAAACGAAAGGAACGTGGGGACGTACGAAACACAGGAGAGCCAGACAAGCGCAACAACACAAGCAGACTGCGACGCAGAGGAATCTCGCGCGCGACTTAGCGAAACGCAAAGGACCGCAAAGGGGCAGAGCAAGAGAACCGCGAAAGAAGCTACTTCGACACAAAACCACGGAACATGGAACAGGGAAACACACCAACGTCGCGCGGCAGAAAAAAGGTGCGCTCCGCAGATACGAACACTGCGGAAGCCAGGAAGTCGACGTCCGAGGGAAGGAGATGAAAGATGCGAAAGCGACGGGCGGCGGACAAAGAACGTGCTAAAGGAGCAAGGTTCCTTAGAGGAGCACAAAATGCGTACAGTGGACAACAGCAGGAAGCGACACTTACGATGAAACGAGAGAAGCGCGCAAGCGGACGTGGAAAGGTAGGGAGAAAAATAAGAAAAGAAGAAGAAGGCGAGATGGATGAACAGGAAGAGGACCCGGCGAAGCCGGAAAGAAGAAAGGCGAAGAAGTGAACCGGTAGCGCGCGACGGGAGGCGACCGCAGACACACCCACAGGCGAAACAAAAATAAAGGAGGAGATAACGGGGACCCCGGAGGGCAGAAAGGGAGAGGCGCGGCACCGGCGAAACGGCCAGGGAAACAAGGAGATGAGGAAAACACAAAACGAAAAACCGCGTGGCAAAGCGGCAAGGGAGAGAAAGGATGCCCGAAAGAACAGCGGATAGGACGAACAACAGGGGCGAAACGAAGACGAAGGCACTAGGGTGGAAGAAGCGACGCGAGTGGAGTAGCACAATGCGAAGCAAGACGCGTAAGCCACTCAACAAGGCAGTGCGTGCGCCCAGAAGCACACAGAAGGGGACAGCCAGCAGAGAAGGACAGAGCGGAAACGCGAAAACTTCCAGAAGCAAAACACCGCGAGCCAAACAGTGCCACACGCTCGCCTGGGCCAGGCCATAAGAGGAGAACAGAGGACAAAGAGACCGTACGCGAGGCGACGCAGGTGCCGTGGAAAACAGATAAGAGAAAGGAAACCGAGACGAAGTAACAAGAGAGACGAAACGGAGGGCCCGAGAACAGTGAAACACGGCCACATCCATAAGAAAATAAGTAATCGAAATGAAAGATGGCGACAACCGAGTGAAGTAACATGAGATAAAGAAGGAAACAAGAAATGAATCGCAGAGGCGCAGCACGCGTGAAACAAAAGACGCACAGACGGAAAATCAGACCGAAACAGGAGCGACGAACGACAAACGCGCGCTGACACGACAAGGACAGGTGAAACGAGAAACGGTAGCAGGGGTGCGAGTGGGAAACGGACGGGGGGGCGGGTGAGCGGCAGCGCGACGGGCACTGAAAAACAGACAGGGACCAGTGAGCAAAGGCAAGAAAACAATGCAGAAAATGGACGCACGCCAAGTGATAGAAGGCACGACGCTCAGAGAACAACGAAGCGGACAACAAGTAACGCACACCCAGGAGAACAAGAGCGCGGAGGGCGGCTAACTGAGCACCGAACACGCAGCTGGCGAGCGAGGAAGTGCGGCCAAAACTGGGTCAGAAGAAGACGGAAGGACGAAAGGAATGAGATGAGCGTAAAAGGCGGAGAGGCAATGCAGCATCGAGTGCATGGGCAACAGCACCACGTTGAAGAATTAGAAGCAGCAAGATGAAAGGAAGAAGAGAGGACACAAGACGACGACACTTGGCACGGAAGGTTGAACGCCGCGGCGCGGACGCATAGGATTGCAAACAAGGAGAGAGACGGTATGCAAGACGGAGGGCTATGCAAAAGAAGCGTGATGACGCAACTACGCGCGAAAAAGGATTGGGTAGCACGAATTGCACCGGAGTAAATTAGAAAGAGGGGGCCGGACTCGGTGTGGTCGGACAACGCTTATGCGGACTCGGAGTGAAAATGGAAGACCTAAAACGCGCACGCGTACACCGCAAAGGCCGGGCAAAAGACATACGAGAGGAAACGGCAAGAAGCGGCAGGAGTCGACCGACAGATAGACACCGACCGGGGAGGAAAAAGCATCGAGAAACACGAAGAGCGGAATCACGGACGTTGACGAGTACAAAGCGGGGGAGTGACATGCGGGATCGCGGGGGCGGAACAAAAGAGAGAGGCAGAGCCAGAACGGAGAACGTGCGGAAAAAAGGCGGACGCGCCACAGGGGCCAGGAAACTACGCGAAGTGGGGCAAGAGCAAACTGTCGGAACGGAATCCTCCAGGTGGCAAGACCCTCCCGGCGACCGAGCGAAGGAAGGAACGCGGAGGAAGCCACTTGTGGTGCGAAACAAGCCCCACGGGACCCATGCCACGTGCCCCGAGAGCGAGGCGAGGAAACGTCACAAGCACACGACCAAAGGAGGAATAAAGCTAGAACAACAAAAAACGCGAGGTATGTGCACGAAGCGAACGCAGAGGGCAAAGAGAGTCAATAGACAACACCACTGAACAACGCGGTAGCAATCGACAACCGAATACCAACGGGGAACAGAATACGACCGAGGGAAAAAAGGGACGAATGCGAGGCCATGGAAACGCGGGAAGACTATCCAACATGCAGGAGCAGGGGAGGGGCAAAAGGCCCGTATGGACACGCAAGGAACCGAACACCGAAACGAGGCGGCGACGACGAAGTGGTAACAGTGGTAGACAGGATGAGGACAAGAACGCGACGCAGGAAGAACACGAAAGAGAGACGCACAGCAGGTAACGGGACGCAGGTGACAACAACCGAGGCGATAAACCGTGCGACGGTAGTATTGTAGTGGAGGTGTTCAAAGCTGAATGGCGAAGGCAAAGAGGCGACGAACTGCAGACAGGCCACGGCTCGAGCGCGAAGCTGCGACCACAAGCGACGCGATAGGAACAAACAGCATGACGGAACGGGCATAAGAAAACAAGCGCTCGAAAACACGCGCTTGGGCAGTAAAAGGGGAAGCTCGTGAAGGTTAGGTGGAACACGCATTGGCCATGCCAGGATAGCAACCCGATTGCAGAATGCCAAGGCATGACTCGCGAGGCGGCAGGGCGAAGAAGAACAACAGCCTACAATTCGGCCGCGCGACGCAGGACAGCGCGCGTGACCACAAAGCACGGACGCACTGGGACAGTGACACGCACGAGGTGAGCGGAACTTATTGCGGCAGTGGTGGAAGACGTGCGCATGAGAGGACGAAAGAACGGCCGCATTTGGCAACGGAAGACTTAACGCGTGAGCGCCGCGGACTCCGGAGCACTGCGACAGGAAGCACGAGTGAAGGGCGGTGCTTCGACGTGAAGCGTGTGAAGGTTCGCTTCGGTGAATGCGCAAGGGGGGGGTGAAGGGATCGTTTCTAGGCGAAACAGGGGTTTTTGGGCAGTGTACAGAGGGCGGTGCCTTGGACGGTTGGTTTAGGAAAAGCAAAGTCTCGGCGGAAGAAGAGAAAGCGGGGAAGATAAGCAGATTCGAGACACGGTGCGAGAGTGTGAAAACGACGATGGACACGATGAGTAGTGGCGGAGTAAGGCGAAAGGAATAAAGATTTGGACGGAATAGGGAGGATGCACGAAGGAGAAAAGGATGGAGGAAACGAGTGAGGTGAGCAACCGCAAATCGTCCCGGTTGAGAAGGGACCGAACGAAGGCCTCCACCGCGACGCTCGACAAACGCACGACAGCGCAGAGTGACCAAGCGTTTGGGAGGCAACATGAGCAAACGAGGAGCCAACGACACGGCGGGGAACGGCAGGAATGAAAAGAACACAACGCATAGGGAGAGAAATAGAGAATTGAGGTGGTGAGAACGACCAAAGGGAAACCGTTTTGGAGATGTGCGATGGGATGAGGAGGAGCGGGATTGCCGAAAGTGGTTTTGGGCGGAACGTGGGCCCGCACCAGCGGGGATATGAGACGCGGGAAAACGAAACGCGGAGCAAAAACGGGGAAACAGCACAATGGGTCGGGAAGAACGAACAAACAGATAAAGAACGAAAGCGTGGGCGACGCGCGGAGAGGTCGCCAACTCCGCATGCGGCACTGGATCGCATAAGCTAGTGACGAAGGTGCGTGACACGGCAACGAGGGGCGATGTTTCGACACCCACGGACCGACGCACGCTGAGTATCTGGGTCAATCGGAGCGCGTGCCAAAAGCACTATTTGACGCGGCGGCGTGCGAACGCACAACGCAACACCGTACAACAGGAAAGGAACTCAGGAAGAAGCTAGCTGAAGGGGCCCGTTGGCGATACTGAAAGCAGAGGGACGAGCGAAGGTAACGCTGAATGGTGGCCCCAAAGCGCGCGAGACTTGGACAGTACGGACACCTCACGTGCACAGAAACAAGCTGACTCACCAAGACTGTGACGAGGAAAAGGCAGACCGGAGAAGAAAAAGCCAGGAAATGTAGAAGGCCAGAGGAAAGCGAAGTCGGATGACAGCGTTGCTTGTAGCAAACGGTATTTACAAGAGCGGCGACGGTCAACTTGCTTAAGAAGAAACTTCGGCGTGAACCACGGCAGAAGGAGGGCTGGAGAACGACGACGGTACATATCAGAGTGTTTTACGGGCTAGCCAGACAATTTGCGGGGCGAGGTTTGGAGGGCAAGAAAAACACCGGTAGGAGCACGTGATTTGCCGAGAAGGAATGGTAATGATCCGCTACCAGCGGAAACAATAGATAAGAACACAGAGACAACCGCAGGAAGCTGCACATGTTGCTGCAGAAGGGGGCCTCGAAGACAAACGGACGAAGAGCTGGCCTTGCGACACCAACAAACAACTGGGGAGATGGTCGGCCTTCATGTGATTGTCCGTCGTTCGTTCTGAAAAAAGGTTGAAGAAAGGACCCTTGGTGTACCAATGCTTTCTGATGAGCGAACGTGGGGCGTCACGAAAGGGGCATGGAGTCGGGTAGTGTTCGGTGAGGGAAGAGGGCTCCATGCGAAGAAAGAGAACAGAACGACGGCAAACGTTAGCACCGAGGAATCGGTGCGGTCGCCTCGCCGACTTCTTCACCTGACGGCGCTTTCGGCCTGATCTTTCGCGCGTGTCCTCCTTCCGCTGGTGTGACGCGCCTGCGTGTTCTTCGCGAGGCGCGTCTCACACGGCGACGTGCTGGCCCCGTACGGTGCCGCTACGGCCGCCGTCCCGTGCCTGCATTTCCATGCGCGGCTTGCTTCCCTGAACCATGGCCGACCGCGCGCGTTCGCATCGCCTTAGTGTCTTCCGGTTGCTGAGCACCACGCGCCCAGTGTCGCGAGGCGCGCTCCACGAGGCTGCTACGCTGTTCGCCGCCCCATGCGGTCAGCCGTCAAGGCCCGGAAAAAACGCCGCGCCGAAAGCGTGTCCTGGCCCTGCCAAGCCTTGCCTGCGTTTACCGGCTACGTGTCGGGTGCGCGCGCGGTAAGGGAATGCCTGGTCAGCTGCTCCGTCCTGCTTACCGCGTGGGGCGCCTTCGCAGGTTAGCGTGTGCGCGCGACGCCGACAAGTTGCACGACCAGTTCGCGCAGTTTTCCGGCGGACAGCTGTGGAACACGAATCCGCGTCGCTGCGCTGAATGCTCGGTGCGCGTGGGCTGTGATGCGCCGGCGTACAGGGCGCGCGGCGCATCTGGCTCCGCAGTTGGCCGCTGCAACCGGCGACGGCGTTGGGTGCACAGGGCGGCAGAACTCACTGCGGGCACCGGACTGCGCTGTTTTTCGCCCCACGCACGAGGCGGCAGAGGCGGCTGCCTGCTGCGCTGGCTGGCAGGCGCTGCCGCAGGGTTTGCCGACGCCTCTGCTTGCGACACGCGTTGCGTATGGGCAGTGCACATCTCGCATTCGGGACGTCTTTGCGTTGGGGCGCATTCAGAGGCGCATGCAAGGAGCGGAGGAAGAGAAGACGACAACCATGGGCAGCTCGCGCGAACAGAACGCGGTGGTCACCATCGCTGTCTTTCTCGCGATCGCGACATCGGGGAAGCAAGCACTTACCAACGGCCTTTCAGCCAAGAGCACGCGCGAGCTCGAGGCGCTTTGGTCGTGCGGTCAACGGGCAGCGGGGCTCGACAGATACGGGCCAATACTGGGCACACTGACAGTGAGGGGAAGCGCGGATGCCTCGGCCGTCGGCGGGGCGCACGAAACGCTCGAGGCCGATAAACGCGTGACGGGCAGATAGGGAACACACGACGATATTGCGGTGGTGTTGCGCGACGCCTAGATGACGAGCGGGAGAGAGCCGCATGGCATAAGGCAAGGACACGGAAGCCACGCAGTCTGCGCTCGCGCAGCAACCAAAAGCACTGGCCCAGAAGACGCACAATAGCGGCACACGTAGTCACAAGCATCACCACAGTTGTAGAGAAAAGCACTGAGGCACTGGTCGCTACAGGCGTATACAGCGCAGAGGCCACAAGCGGCGGGACGTGCATTCTGCAAGGCATCACAGTGCTTTGCCGCAGCACGCATTCTGACACCAGCAGCCCATGCACGAAGAGATAGCAGGCGAGCTCGACCGCGAAATGCCGCTTCAGAGTGGTAGCCCTGAGCGGAAACGTCGGGGCAGCAAACGCAAAGAAGTTGGGGGAGGAGTTGTTCCAAAATCTGCCAGACACGAGCGTCACGCAAGCGACGATGAATGCGGTGGTAGGACGCTACCGCGCCACAGTCGACATCGGCAAAGCACACGCCACAAGGCCAAACGAAAATGGACCGCACACAACGACAACACAGGTCATCACGTATGAAGCCTACAGCGCCGTCAAGTGGGTCACAGGACTGCGCGCCGCAGGAGGAGCACTCAACACACAAGCGCAGCAGGACGCGCGTGCGGAGCATGCGCTCGCACTGGTCGACGCCATGCTCGCCGCGCTCGACAGCCTAGGGAAAACCACAATCAAAATGAGTCAGCTGGCGCGCGACGCTGCACAAAGACGCGACAGCCCGTGGAGACCGGAAAAGGCATCGACGAAAAGAGTGAAATCAGCCTTCCAGCAAGGTGGCAGCAACAATGGGACACACTCACAAACGAAAAGCGGCGCAACACAAAACAATCAAAAATCTTCAGAAGCGAAACGGGAGAGACAACACATGACCATAGCAGCGCTTTCGGCGCATGCTTGGCTGCAGTACACGGACATGAGTGAGAGAAAAAGGTGGCGAGACACAAAAGGCACTCAGAAACGCACCCGCGCACAGGCGCGCAGCTTGGGACAAGGGCGCCGATAGCGGCGCGCACCAAAATGACATTGGCGCCTGCGCGACGCAGAGAGTGCTGGAAAACGCCAGCGAACAACACGCGGCAAAAAACTGATAGCAAGGAGTTTTTCTTTTTACAGGGCGAGGGTGGGGCCGGAGGAACACAACAGAAAACACAAGCAGCAACGAAGAAAGGGCAAAAGAAGGGAAATAGGAAAGAGGGAAGGGACAAACACATAGTAAAGCCCAACAAAACCAGTGGACAGACAAAGACGCAAGGAAGAGGAAGGGAGAACAATCAGACGAAGAAAATGAGAAGACGACAAGAAGACAACAGAAACGACGAAGGCAGGCACAGCCCAACAAATGCAGAAGCAAGCAAAACAGCCGACTTGGAGGCAGAGTTGCGCGCAGAGACTTGCAAGCGCAGCACGATGCAGACACGCAAACACAACACACAACGATGAGAAGAGATAGGCCGAACAAGAAAGAACCAAAAAAGCACAGCGCACGCACAACTCTCAGAACAGCAAAACGTCAGCCAAAAAGAAGAAAATAATGGCAACGAAGAACAAGATACCAGACGCGTAAATCGTGAAGCGCGCAACAGGATTCACACACACAAAAGGAGAAACCAAGCCAGCGCGAACTAAGCGAACACATGGGGAAAAAGCCGACAGGCAGATAAACGCAAAAGCAGGGGATCGAGTGAGGCGGCAAACGAGTAGCGGAAAAAGGCAACAAAACGAATTAAAAAAACGATAAAAACGATTCAAAGAGATGTATGTAAAAAAAGGAATAAAAAATGAGAGAAGTGTATAAAATTTCAGCCAAATTGCAAAGATCTTACTTTAAAAAAACATTGCGCAGACTATTTTAATTTAAAATTTTAATTAAGCAAACGTTACATTGTTTTACCGAACAACTAAGTTCTTGATGAAAATAGTACTTAGCGACGCGCAAAACTCTTCTGTTGCAAAACCACAAGAAACAAAAAAATAAAAGAGTGAAATGTAATTTATTAAATTTTCATGGAAATAAAAAGTTTGCTTGCGATTAGCGCTTCGTTTTGTGAACTGGAGATTTCCATGCAAGAGCAGGAATGCATTTTACGCTAACAATGAAAAACACCTGTTGTCAACACACAGCTAAGCGTGGAAAATGAGCCTCGCGCCCCTCCAAGGAGGAAAACAAGCGCCCGCAACATGCCCGGTCCGACACGACTAGGGCGGGGAAGAGGCAGGCGATTACCAGAGAGGAAGTGTGCAGCACCACCGGCACTCTGGGGCGAATGAAGCTGTTCGAATACTGCCCTGCACGTGTGGACGTGCTGCGTTGGATGTGCTGCGGCTCCTGGTGCTTATCAGCGGGGACGTTGAGCGCAATCCTGGTCCTCAGATACGTGGAGCCCAGTGGAACTCTGGGGGTCTCTCCCAGACGAAGCGGGTTGCCCCGGAGAGGAAGCTTCATAAGGAAATGCTTTTGTTTTGTCTCTTACAGGGGACGAAACCGACGTCGGAGGAGTGCAGGGCGCTGAAAATAGGTGGATGCCGGCACGTACGGCGGGGCGAGGACGCCTCACGGGGGTGGAGCATAGATTTTGGTTAGAGAAGGAGTGGGTGTTGAGGTGGGCCTTCTAGAAAAGAAGGTTCCGGAGAGAGTGGCAGTGATACTGAGGTTCTCAGCCAATGTGAGTCTCACGCTCACATCGGCGTACTTCCCCAGAAAGGCAGATACTTCCAGCGAGTCGCTTGACACCTTGCTGGGAGCGGGCGGGCCATTGGTGGCAGGAGCGGGCGTGAACTCACACCACGTGCTGTGTGATCCGTCGCGTCCGAGTGAACACGGACGGTGCATAGTTGACTGGTGCGTGAAGAACGGCCTGTCGATTGCCAATGCCGGATCGGCCACCAGGCAACAGCCGGGCACGGCAGCACTGTCGTCACCGCACATCACGTTGTACAGAGATTGCGAGATCTCTAAACGGAAGTCCACACTGAGCCCGGACATTTATTACCACTGGATCACGCTCGACGCGTTCGTGGGCACCAGCCTGGACGTGATTGCTCCCTCCAAACGCGCCCGTGCACTGTAAGCGTGGAACAAGGAGAGGCGGAAGGAGTTTAGAAAACTTAGTGGCAGGTTTATATTCCGAAGGATGAAGAGGTCGGCCAAGGGCGCGGATGCCATGAACGAGGCGGTGGCGAGAGACATCCGCATGGGCGCAAAGAGGACGATTCCCGAGGGCAATGCTATAGCGCCGCCGTTCTGGACGCCGGAGCTGACGAAGCTGGACAAGATGGTTCAGGAGTGAAAGAATGAACGGAAGAGGGATGCACTGATTCGCTGGCGGAGGAAGGTGCTTGGCGGCACAGCGCTGGGTCGGTGGAAGGAGAATGTGTCGAAGCTGTCGGCCACGGATTCGCAGAGCTGGAATCTGGTGAAGTAGATATACGCGCCGCGGCCGCTGACGTCGCCGGTGCTGTTGGTGGATGGCCATCCGCTAACCAAGTGCCGCAAGGCGCAGGCATTGGCCAACATGTACGTGGCAAGGTCAACGAAGGCAACGCACGCACCAGAAATGAAAATGGCAAGCACCAGACGCAGCACAATCCAACCCATCACCGAGGCAGAGCTGGATGTCGAACTGTGTGAAGTGATCTCTGGCACGGCGCCGGGCAATGATGAGGTACACTGTGAGGAGCTCAGGCAAATAGGCAAGGTGTCAAGGAGGTGCTTCTTGCGTCTGTTCAACCACAGCTTGTGCACGGAACAAGTGCCAGCCAAGTGGAGGCACGGCATCATTGTCCCGCTGCTGAAGCCAAACAAGCCAGCGAACAGCACCGCGTCCTTGCTCCCGGTGACGCTTACGAGCACGATGCGCAAGCTAATGGAACGCATCGTGGCTCGCCGTGTTAGCAATTGCAACGAGGACAAGCTACAACCACAGCGTGGCGTGTTCAGACCAGCACAACCGACGCCGGACACGCTCATGCAGGTGACGAGCGCCGTGCGGCGGCGGAAGGATGTCGAGAGGACGGCAGCTGCGCTCATTAACTATGTGCGTGCCTTTGATTCAGTGGATCACGGCTGCATTGTCAAGGGCCTACTATCCTTTGGTGTCGGGAAGCATCTGGTGGCGTGGATCGCGGGCTTTCTGAAGGAGCGCAGAGCGAGGGTGAGAGTGAACGATGTGCTGTCGGAGGTTATCAGCTTCAGCGGTGCTGTTCCCCAGGGCTCGGTGCTTGGACCGCCACTGTTCATTGTCACGGTGGATTCGCTGAGCAGGAAGCTCAACTACCGCCCTGTGCTTCAGTATGGGTTCTTCGCGGATGGTCTCACCATAGTGTGCACGAGCGCTGATCTGAGTGCAATCCGGCAGATCATCCAGCGAGAATTGGACTTCATCGTGTCACAAATTGTTGGGAGGAGTACTGCATGGAGGAGTCAGTTCGCTTTCGTGCACAAACAGAAATACCAAGCGACACGTTGTGCTCCGAAACTGCGTGCGCACACAGCCAAGTTTGTCAATCACATATTTGTTGTCGTGTAGCTGTCTCTTATGCAAAATAACACAGAGCGCTAGCAGTTTATATACGCGTACGAGCGAACATCGTAACCATCACCGTTCGTTTTTGTGCATTGTACGATGCCATACGCCGAAGACCGCCGCGCATTGTCACAAAAGCCTCTGGGGCCAAGAGGGGACCAGCTAGTTGTTATGTTCCTGATTTTAAATCGCTAACTCGCTGCAAGGTCAACTGGTAAATTTTGTGTCATTCCGCCTTTTCGCTACTGCCCCACTCTCAAATTGTGGAAACTTTGCTTTCGGTCAACAGGCGTGCTCGTTCTTACAACTGTCTGAGTGATGCCATCTTGCACGTGTGCAGCTAAGAGCTTCAACAGTGCTCAGTAAGCAAATTTGTCCACAGCAGCACGCACTAGTTGCTTGAACTGCCTCTTTGCAGCACATGTGTGCGCTGGCGACTTTCTCATTGATGCGAGCGGCTTCACGTATTTTGTTGATGAAAAGGCGTTGGAATGGACTTGTGAGCTGCCCTGTGACTTTCATCAAGTAACGCGCGACGATTTACCCGCATAAGCGCGTCCAATTGCTGAGCGCAGTAGCAGGCAGCCATCTTTAACCGCACGGCACACGAGTGCGAGTCCGTGACGGGCCAAACACACCAGAGCCCGTTGTGACTCACTACCAACAACACTTTTTCGGAACGTGCCACAGTCCACCTCGCAGCGTTGAAGGCATGAGCCACAGAAGGTGAAGGCGATGAACCTTTTCGCCAATTGCACGACACTCAAAACACGGTTGCTGGCTGCGCGTAAACAAGTGTTTAGGCGCTTAAATTGCGGTTTACGCGACCAATCGCACTAATGGGATGTTTAGACGGCCATATTGTAATACTGAATTCCCCGTTACACGAGTGCATCGTGACTCGCATGCCAGCCATTTCGCATTCGCATTTGCCAAACATGGTCGCACAGGACAAACGTGTAGTTGCGAAACGCATTAGTCACTCCTTCCTTTACTGACGCCGTCCAAATGTGCGCGCTTGGTTTTACAACATCTCCATGTTGGGTCTTCCCGTCAGACGCTACATCAGTAGCGGCAGGGAATTTATTGTTATACCAAGGCCTTGATACGCACTACAGGGAGAGCTGCCTTGAAGGCTGGTGACTCGAGCAGCGCTTGTTCGACATCCTAGGTCAGGCATTATGGCACTCTACTTCCAAACCCCTCTCTCATTGGCAATTTTTCGATGCCTGACTCTGGAGCTGTGTTGCGCAAAGTCCATGTTTTGGTTAGCTGCCTGGTGGACCGTAAGAATGGGGCCGAGTGTCAGCTCTTGTATGAATGTGCGCGCATCCGCAGTAGAGTCATCTCGGATTGCGTAAACGCACACATGTCGCGCTGCTCAATTCGCAAGGTCCTTCTGCAGCTTTGTCGTCTGCATTTCTTGATACGTGCTTTGTCACCTGTTTGCATAAGTACATCATTGCGTTTCTTAAAGGATGCCTATGCTTCTCGTCACTGCAACCTTCGTCCCATTTTGTCTTGTCCTGCGCCTAGCACTGGCTCTAGGCCTAGGAGATAGCAAAAGTGTACTGGCCACTGTGCGATGCATCGCAATTCCCCAATTGCTCTGCAGCACTTTTTTTCCTGCGTGTGTTTGTCCACGCGTCCTCCTGGGTTCTGTACATTTCTCTGCGCTTCTGCTTGTTTGTTTTTTATGTATACACCTCTATGCGCATCATGCCTTGCTTGTTTCTTTTCATGCGTTTTTGTGCACCCTGTCAGTCATTGGGGCCGTCGGGCTGGCTTTCGTGTTCGTTTCGCATGTTGACTCGCATGTGCCAGTGGCATCCCGTTTCTTCTTTTTCGTTTTTTTTTCGTTTCTCTAGGTGGTCTTTAAAATCACACAATACTTCAGTTTTTCTGCCTTTTGGCTGTCGTGTACGCCTCTCTGCTTCCCTGCAGCAATGCAAGTATTGGGGATCTGGTGTCTGGCAGACTGCGGTGCACAATGACCAACGGCATTGAGGTTGGATATGAGGGCCTAGTCGCGGAGATGAAGACAGCGTCTTGCATGTTGGGGATGGGCGTTGGTGAAGGTCTGACCGTTTTGAAGGAGTTGCGTCGCTCGCACGATGAAGAAAAGGGCAAATCCAAGAACGGCAGAGAGAGCAAATCGCTTATTGGTCAGTTCCTCAAGGCGGTGGGGGAGGATGCCCTTGATGCAATTGCAGAGTATGTGAACAGCGACATTCTATCAAAATATCAGTCGCACGCAGCTGTCTGGCTTGCGCGGGATCTCGGGAAGATCGTTATGGGATTCCGAGAATGCAAAAGCACGACAAGCACCAATTTCGAGGTCGCTATACAAAAACTTAAGAGTGCTTCACGGTTTAAGCGCTGGAGGGAAATGTTCAAGTTGTGGAAATCTTTGAAGAATGGGCTCCATAAGACATCCGATGAGATAAAGACGCTGAGGAGCACTCTATCACACTGCCGAAAAGACCTTTCTCCCGAGGAGGTTGCAGCGTAAACTGTTTTTGCAGCGATTGCCGACGACATGGGACAAAGGTTGGCTGCTGCTTTAACGCCAGCACACGAAGACTGGACGTTGCCGTTCTCGGGTGACGCTTTTGAGGATGAGATGGTGAGTAATTAGGAAAGATAAGGAAAGAATGATTAATGGGAATGGAGTGGAGAGCCGGGTCATAATTGTTACCACTTGAACAGAAATTTAAAGCTTTGTGGGATGAAGTTTAATGAGGGATGGAGAGCAGTTGGTCTTGCAAAGTGCTGGTGTGAAGTGGCGAAGGTGGCCAACGTAATGTTCTCCGATGCGCATTGCAAGTGAGGGCAGGTATGCGGTGTGTAAATGTGCAAATGTGTTTGTGTTTGTTGGTAAATAATTGTAACGGAGGAAGGCTAACCGCACTTGTTTGGCGGGGTTCTGCACCGCACTCGCCACGGTGAGACATTTGCCGGAATGCAGTTTTTAGTTCATAATAGGTTCAGCTGCTCGTGATTGGTGTGTTTGGGGTAACTCAAGTGATGCTGGTGATTTTTATTTCTGTGAGGAAAAAATGTAAATAAATCATTTATTTTTTTCTTTTTCCATGTTTTGCGACCATGTTAATTTATTACGGGCACTTTATAAAGCACAATGAATCGAGCCATCTGCGGATTAAGACGAACACACGGAGCAGTGCAACGCAACATCGCTACAATATACGCCCATTCGAGACAATTTTCTCCTGTCTGTGCCGTTGTTGTGACTCGCCTTTGCGATTGATAAGAGGTTTTTTTCCTTTTCTTTTTTGTCGCCTTTGCAATATTTATGGTGGCGGCGTATACGTCGGCCAATCGATTGTCAATGCGACAAATTATCTCTCGAGAGGCGGTTGGCCCTCCCTCCTTGGTTTCAGAAGTGAAGATATTAATGTTCTATTCACCTGAAAGGAAACAGGCTTATCGGCGGTAAAGCCCTAGCGCTATGTTAAAGGCGCTGTAGACGTCCATAAATTATTAGGGGCCGATCGAAACACGTGTCGCTGCTGCAGAATACGGTTGAATGCGTCAGTGAAGCCGCAACCCCTCTTTAACACAGCTGACCCCCTTGCGGTGTTGCTCAGCGTTGCGCTGCTGCCACCATAGTTCCAGGATTTGACGAGTTTCTAGTGCGCCGATGAAGGTGCTAATACCTTTGCACGGCGGTGCCTTGGCATATCGCTCCCTGACGCGAGAGGACGTGGGGGTCTTTTTCGAAAGTATGGATCAACGCTCTCCAATCGCTCTTTTGACACGTCGGTCAAACGCGTTTCTAAAAGAGCTCGTCGGAGGTGTGGAGACGGCGCGCATTTGGGCGACGGCGGCCGAAGCACCCCATGCAAGTGGAAGTATGCAGTAGTAGGGGAAAAAATCAAATGATGTAAGCGGTCGATGGCATCTTCCACGAAGCTACAGGAGAAACTAACACATGAAAACAAACGCATGGCACCTGACCCACATGCGCTCGACAGCATCATTTCGTCAGTTTTGTTTTTGTCGCTAAACAGAGCAGGCAGTAAAGCTGTCTGGGCCCAAAGCGCTCAGCACTCAGAATCAGTGGAAGTTTATCCTTACCAAGTTGGAGTTGACCGCCAACGACCTTCCGCTATATGCTGTGTCGGGTTGAATTTCTTATGGCTTTCGAAACTTTCACATGCACACGAACGCCACAGACAGGCCTTGGTGCTATTGACCACACTTTTCAAAGACAAGACATGCGTTTATTGGATTTCAGGTATAACATTCTCGAAAGTAGAGTGAATAGTATGAAATCCGCATCTGTTTCTCTCGTTGTGCATTTGCTCCGCCCGTGCTGCGCTGGACTCGTGATAACTGCCCCTTTGGCTCTGCAAACCGGCAAGGGACGTTGAGCGCGACCCCGATCACACCCTCGCACCATACAACGAAGTATTGACGCAGTTTGCCTTGGTTGATGGGTTAGCTTCCCGGACAGTGTGCCGATAGTTTGTTGAATGGCGTTCCAAAATCAACTTTGCTGTCGCAGAGGGAGTAGACGGTATCCAGCGCTGTGGGCAAGCGGTACCTCTTTACGGCCCGAGCGGGTTTCATTTTTGGTTCATTGTGTGTGTGTGTGTGTGTGGATGGATGGATAGCCTCTCACGTTTTAAGAGTTCATTCAAGAAGCTGGGAATTTGGGCACTGAAGAACACTTTCTCTTCCTTCAGTGTTTCCAGTCCAGCTCATGACTGCACAACGTTGGTTGAAGAAAATGCATGGCGGTAGGCACATCATATGCAAGTTGCATGTAGACTGAATTTGTAGTATAAATCGTTGATACCTCACCAGCCATGCTGACACGACCTCCCTGCTCCGTAGGCCGAAGTGGCACGGACGAAATTATGTTACGGATACTGCACGTTATTTTGCAGTTCGTGACGCGTCATGCAACGGGCGATGTAAAGGGCACGTCACGCGTTTTCATCGTTCTTGATATCACGCCCCGCTTTCATAGCACCTAACGGGCCCCAATTCCATTTGTAATCCCCGCCGCAACACGAATAACCGATTTCCGCTCTCGCCTTTTGTGCATTCGATGTGCAATGATGATCAAATTATATGGTAACGGTGATCCATGGAGTCTTTACTTTGCAGCGACGGTGGTAGTTTCCTCAGTATGCTGACGTTTTAATGGCGACGATTGTAGCGTCACAAGTTTTGTTACGCAACTTGACCGTCTGGCCGCTTGGAGGCATATTTCTACCTAAACCCATTTCCACACCTCTCACATTCGCAGACGCTTTTATTTTACCTTACTGTTCTTGTTGTCCGTTGGTGTGTGTCTACCCTTCGCAAATGCTTATTGCTGGGTCTGAGCTTGTCTCTGAAGGTTTTTATTCGGTGAAGCACAGAGCCATCGGTAACATCTTTTTCTGTTGTGCCGGTTAGCACTACACTGCCGTCCCAGGTATAACTTCATTTGGGATGCGGTCCTTTCTGTGTGCTAGCAGATGTTTCGAAACAACTAACTTGTCCATCACGCTCGACTTTTGTATGCATTTTTTGCCTTCGCTTTTTTTGTGAACTAATTTCCTCTCTTACAATTCATTGCCACGCGATTTGTAAAAGTTTTTTTCCCTGATCGCTCCTGTGATGTCTTTCTGATTGTCTTCATGCTTTTTATTTCCAAACTCTGTTTGTCCAAATGTTCCTGTTTGGGGGCACCATTGTTCCCCTCACGGAATTCACTTCTAAATAGGGATAGGGTGAAAATGTACGCAAAACGTTGCTTTCCGCCTCGCTGTTTTGCTGACTGTGACAGCGCTGTGCTGCATGACAACTTTTGGAGTTACAGGAGCTAGACATAGGCGTGATACTAAGCCACGTGAAGAATTGTTGGTCTCTGCGTGCAAACAAGTTGCTCTTTACAGAGTCGTGAATATCCCCTTCGATGTCATTCATGAAATAGCCTCCAACGCCAGTTCTGCCGTGGAAGAGATAAAGTCGAAAATCGATGCGATGAGGGAGATGGCGGAAGCACTGGTGACCAGGAGACCAAGAAAAGCGCTGAGAGTGTTTATAATGACGCAGATTGGGCAGAGAAGCAGATTAACACGGCACTGGAATTAGTAAGGCAGACAAGAGTTTTGATCTATGGCTACATTCTTGGTGCGCGACCGACTCATAGCCAGAAGTTCAGAAGGCTGGGTGACACTTTGAAATTGGTGTTTAAAAACTCCACTCAGTGCAACGACATATTTAAGGAAAAAACGGATGGATCGGGAGTCAATTATGACGAAATGGTTTCAAACACGAATAATCTCACAGAGTGGAAGGAAAGAGCAAAGAAATGGAATGAGCCCCCCACGTGGGCAAGTGAGGTAGTTGAAAAAATAATAATTAACCGGGTTAAGGTTAGCTGGGATAGCGTCCGAAAAAACTGGAGGAACAGCTTGAAAATGTTGTGATTCCTCTAGTACCTGTGATGTTCAACGTAACTACGGTCGAAAAAAAAGCTGTACAAATTAAAGGGAAAAAAATTGAAAACAGAGGAAGTCACTCGAGAGCGTGGGATTCTGTGCAATGTCAGTAAGCGGCTCTCTTTATTGTCTTCAGCTCTTGGTGGGATCGAGGAGCAAGCAATGAAGAAAACCGATGAATTAAAGAAACTCCGTGACTCGGGAGAAGGTCACGTTCAAATGCGGAAGAAGTACATTGCGGCTTTGGAAACTGTTGTTCATCGCGCAGACTACGGCGCCGCGAAGGTGATTTCTGAAGGCGGAAATGGTGTCCCCAGTGCTCCTAGGTTGGAATTCATAGAGCGTGTTGACAATGGAGTTGCGGTCAGTGCTCACAAAATCAAAGGAGAGATAGAAGAAGTAAGTGAAGGAGCAGAATTAGACCTGAAGTCTTTACAAGGACGCTTAGATAAAGTCGCAAAGAGGGCCAGTGCATTTTCTAGTGAACATAAAAATGCGAAGTGGATCTGTGATGCGTTTGCTTATGATGTGACACCTCACACTTTGGAAGCGATGACGGATGAACTGTCTAACGATGCGGAAAGGGGAATAGTTCCTGAAGACCTGCGCAGCAATCTAACGACCGTCTCGAATAAATGGGAAAGCCTGCAGAAATCGATGGTCGAGTTGGACAAAGATGTGGAAGCTGCGAAATCTGCCATGAATGCGGCTGAAACGCAAAGCAAGGAGACTGAACTTGCTGTCGTGAAGGAGTTGGTTGTGAAGGGAGAGGAGTTTTGTAAAGTTATGGACCATCTCAATGCGGTGAAGAGCCAACACAACTCACTTGAAGCGCGTGCTCGAGAAGTGCAGTCAGAAGTGCAGGAGGCGAAGAAGTACGAGTAGTCGGCAAGCGCAGAGGCAGAGCTCATCCAACAGTATGTGAAAACAATTGTTGCCACGGGCGCAAGGACCGAAGCAACTGCTGTGAGGGCGATGGAAGCGTGCAGGGACAAAGAGGCGACGGCTGCAGAGAAGGATGTGGACGTCCTTGCCTCCGCTGCAGGCGCGTGCGCGGCTGCTAAGAGAGCCGATGATGAAGGCCGCGAAACGGAAAAAACGAGTAGTGCAGTGAAGGAGTTTGAGGAGAAAAGTGCTTTTGCCTTCGCAGGAGTACGCGAGTCAGTGAAGCGAACTTCTGTTGCACAGAGCACTGCAGTCAAGTCGAAAAAAACTATTTCTGTTGCATTGCAGAAAATTGAAGTTGTTGTGGAACGTGTTAATAAAACGTTTAACGATGCTGTTACCAAAACTTCCCGCTTTACAATCAGAAGGGTTCATGGAGGAATGCAGCAAGGATTGTACGGCTGCAGCGGCGGAGAGCACTGTGGGCACATTTGAAGTCAACATACAAACAATGCTGCAGTTTGTCAATGAAAGTGAAGGGTCAATCGTAAATAACTCCGTTACGGTGTTACACAAAAGAACAAAGCAATTCGACAACGCCTTGATCGAGGCAAAAGAGTTTTCGGCCAATGCGAAATCTGAAAATGAGCAAATGAAGGCGATAAGAGCAGCAATCAAATCCACCAGGCACGTGGCCCGCGAGACCGTGAGGCGTGCAGAAGATGCTGCACGAGAGGCGCAGGAGGCTCCCAGTTGTGTGGCCTCCGGATGCAAGCCATTGCACAGGCAACTGCTCTGTGTACTGAGCGGGGCTGTGTAGGAAGATGTCGATGTAAGTGCTTTGCTGGGTGCGGACACGCTAAGCAAGCAGAAATGAATATCCCACTTTGTGCGGCAGCTTGCTCTCAGGCACGTGGCACCTTCTAACATTTTCCCCCCACCTTGTCGGAGGAACGTTTCGTTGTACATAACTAAAGAAACTTCTTCATATATGGATAAATCCCGGGCTGTTTGTTGCACGTGTGCCGATGTTTTTCCCATCCCTAAAAGAAATGTTTTTTGATTAAAATTCGCTGAATGTTGCCCATAACGACTGGCTTTAAATCAGATGCCCTTCTTTTGTGCAAAAATACCCCCTTTTCTTTTACATGTAATTTTCCGATATGAAAAGCGAGAAGAAGTAACTAATAATAATAAGCGTTTTTTTTTCTTTGAAACCTTTGCCCCCGTTTTGTTTCCACCGCTGTTTGCCATTTGCATGACGATGAATAACAGAAGCATTCCCATGTTGTAATAAATGTTGGTGTCCCATCTCCGTGTTAAATATTCCCTCCTTGCCAGAGGTTTCGTTTATGTCGCTTTAACTGTAGGCAGCTGCGGGGACTCACGTTTTCACTCCGTGGGCGCACTGGCACGCAGTTGGGTGTGCGTTCCCACACATTTTTGGCACTAATTCGACGTCAAGGCGTGCTCGTCTCACTCGTGCACAAATAAACCAATCCGCCTTGCCGTTTTATACGTACTTGCTTAAAATAACAGCAACACAAAATGAAAAAGATATACGTGATAACACTTCAGGCACATCTTCCTTGTGTTGTGACCTCGTTGCGCACGTGCCTCACCGTCCTTTCTTTTTCCCCACTCGCTAAGACTTGTATTGCTTCGCGTCGCTCGCATCTCATTCACAGTAGGCAATCCGAACGTGCTATTGTTACAGCTCACACAAGCAGTGGTGCGATGGTGCCAACAGTGTGCTTCACAGTGCGAAAAGCGACCTGAGGAGCGCCACCTGCACGCGCCCAGGTCCACGTTGAGTCTCACACACAGCCAGGGGAGCCAAGGCGCGGGTGTGATTGTGCGAAGGCTTTTTTGCATTACCTTATTCACAACTCCTGGTAGAGCAGGATGGCAGCGCGTCCTAGGCACACAGACACTATAAGTGAATTTCTTCCTTTTGCTCCTTTCGTGACAGAAAATTCGCATGTGCGCGTGCGATGCGGATGTGCCATTCGCGCCAGTAGAGGTGTCCTTGTCTTCCCTGTTGATGGCCTATTTTGCTTTAGCTGGATTGGACGCCAAAGTGCTGTTGCCGTCACACAATTCCTTCTGCACCGCCTTCCAGTTGGCGTCCTGTGGAACTTCGTTCAGCCCCTGAAGTGACCGCGGGCGAAGCACACTCAACGTGGCTGTTGGCCACGTGGTTGATGTCGTTGTGACAATGGAGTCGCGACATGCTCCGATGCTGTGAAGATGCGTTACGGAAACAAAGTAAGACATCCTTGAGCTTTCCATTGTAAGTTACATTATTGCTTTTGTTTCTCACAGCATCTTCTGTTACTTAATGTTCTACACAGCCAAGAACGTCCTGCTCAACACTTTTTCCTCGCGAAGAAGAAACGTTCAGCCAAACCGTCCTGCTTGCACAGCCACAAGCTGATTTCACTGTCTGTTCATCGTGTTCATTGGCTACTTGCTCTGTCATTTCGTTCGTTTCGTGTTTTTTTTCAGCTGATGCCTCTTCAGTTTCGCACATCGAGGTGCCTTTCTCATTTGTTGGTGTCTGTCATGTGCTGCACCTGTTCCAGCCGTGAGGTGAGCATGTTGTCGTTGTGTGCTTCGTGCGAGAAATATAGCCATAAAAGCACTTTTCACTTTCTGCACAAAGCGTCTGTACCCTCCAAAGTGTGCGTTATAGCTGCAAGTAACACGCACTTGTTCTAAGGTGTGCTGCTTTTGTCCTCCTTGGAAGTGCTCGCGATGCTTTTGCATAGGACGATATCCTGAGGAAACTTGATGAACCAGTTGACGTGTACGCTTGCGACTGCACACGTGTGCATGGCGGCGCGCAATGTCTTGGTGACTGTATTTCTAACACAGTCAGGGGCGGGAAAACCAACATAAGCTGTTCGCGCGATGAAGGAGAAAGTGGGGAGGCTAATTTGACTGATTGCTCGCCCACTGATGAACCCGAGGTCGTGTTCGCTGGATGTAGCGGAACTGTACAAGGAATTGGACGTGCAAATCCAGATATCAGTTTAATTGCCTCAAGCTGCCACGCGAACCAAAATATGCGTTCAAGTGTCGGCAGTTGCACCACAAAACACAGGCCATATAGGGGAATACCGAGCTGTAAAGACACCCTGACAATTTATGCGCATCGAAGCACATCGTCCAGCAGGAACATTGTCCACTCCAAATCGAGCGGCAGCGGCAACGCAGAGAACAAACGAGACGATGGGATTGAAGATGCACCGCAGACCACTGCAACTGACATCACAGAAAAGAATGAGGAGAATAATTCCAATCTGAGCAGTGCAAAAAAGAGCGTCGCAGAGAAGGTCAACAGCTCAGAGTCGGTCGGTCGTCTGAGCACCACTGTTTTGATCTGTCATTGGCCGTGCGCGTCTTTGATGCTGCTGCTATGCCCTTGGTGCCATTTAAGAAGTTGACGTATGTCTCCACACTGTCTGTCTCTAAAATAAAGTGGAGTATTAATGTCTTGATGCAGTGCTGTGGCGATCACTGGTGGTGTTCGATGCGGATGCTCCCAAGCCACGGCACCATTCGTTCGCCCTACCTCGTCGGACCCAGTACCATACTAAATGTGAATGTTTCCGCTGTTATGTTATTTCGTTAATGATAATGTAATAGATAAATAAATGCCATTTGAATGTGAGTCGAGTGATTATTGAGAAATGCGTGTATGAATCTCCGCATCGCGGTGTAGATTGGTGCATTTGCATGCTCATCGCTCCATTGATGGAGATGGAGAAAAGCCGACTGTGAACCATCGCCGCTCATGAGTGACTTTCCCCCTCCTCCCTGCACACCGTATAGTTCTGCAAGTCTCTTGTGTTGAAAAACGCCCCTCAACTTCCTCTCTCCTCTGTTTTCATTAGATCTCAGTAATGAGACCCGTCGTAGCTTTTTGCGTGTAGTGCGTTCGGCAGTAGCAAATGTCATACCGCGCTCCTCTGCGGTAAGCAGCTTGTGGGAGAGAAATAATGGCACAAACCACCGGTTGCAGCAGCGTTTGAGAAAGACCACATTTCTCCGTCCGTTTCACGTGACGAAAGTCTCCCGTATGTGTGCAATGGAACAAAGCCAATTCAAAGTAAGTTAAGCAGCCTCTCCCCTTTCATGTCTTGATCGTGCAGTGTTTGTTGGCAAGGCTGAGGCGTGGCACACGCGCACGCCTAGATTCACTTAACTGCTCTCGTGATGTTACTCGTGCTATGCGACGCAAGGGGGCCACTGTTAGGCGTGGCACACTACTGAGTCCTGCCCGTGCGTGTGATGGTCCAATGGTCTTGTGACAGGTAGTGCTTGTTGGGTGAGCGAGCAACCTGGGGCTTTGTCCTGTTGGTACCAAGATTGCAGTTGCAGAGGAGCACTGCTGTCACGTCAGTGACAACCTCCCCCGCGGGCCAGGCTCACTGCTCCACGGGCCAAAGTATCTCAACAGTCTCTCCACGAAAGCTGCCTGTTTTATGCAGTGTGTTGGGAATATTTTCCATAGCGGTTGCTGGCATATCCTGTCAGCTATTGGAGCGCCTATGTTTTTTACGCTCGTATGTATCCAGATCGTCGTTATACTCCAGCGGCCATACATGATAGTTTTTTCTCTTATTTTATCGAGGTGGAGAGGCAAAATGCATTTTACAGTCATAAGGCTCTGCGATGTAACTGGACAACAGAGGTGGATTTTTGTACAATAACACGCTCGTTACTTGTCGAGTGCAGCTCGCCACTGCGAATGTATCAGTTGTGCGGGTGAGTCGTCAGCAAGCATGTGAGTTAGGGGAGGCTGCGGTGTTCTTCTGAGTGTTGCCAACTCCCTATGCGGAGGGACGTTGGCGCAGATCGTTGTTGGCCACCCTGTCATGCAGTGGAATGTTACAGGCAGGGAATGGGGAGCATGTATTACCGTTATGGTGTAGACGTTCGTTATTTGCATCTGTTCTGATATCTGTTTCATACAAAGACATTTCACTGTGCTATTGTCCACTCGGTTTGTACAGGTGTGCCGAGACCAATTGATGCTTCAATTTCCTCTCACAATAGCACGTCCAGAATCCGCCATTACTTACATTACTGGGGGGATACGGTGCAACACACTCAGGCGTTATATGACCTTTCCACCAGTCATCGGCCAGTCATTTTTTTAAAAAAACCTGGGGAAGAACGGGCGCTGAACGGAAGATGAGCCCAAACCTTTCGCCGTAATTAACATAATAAAGGGTCGAAAGCATGCTGTTTTCTGTGTGTTTTGACACCGCCACGTGGGTTTCGTCTGTCCACCTCAATTTACGCCACTTCCTCATTGGATCAGATGGTTACTGAAATAGGCCCAGAGACGAGTGGTGCAGAAGGCGCTGCTATTTATTTCCATTTCGTTTGTGCTCATTTTCAGTGACCGGAAAGACTTATTTGCCGCCTTTTGTGTGGCACTTACGAATGATGTGAACTTCACAGGAAGGGGGAAACGCTGCCTATAAGGTCTTGGCATTGAGCTTTGTGCATGGACGGCCCTCTGTCCATGTGCCCGTGTGCTTGATATTAGTCACGGAGGTGTTTTAAATAAAAGAACGCCCTTCTGCTTCTCTCTCGCCACTGCCCCGTTGCCTGTCACTGTTGATTCTCAGTCGTCTCAAGTGGCTTTTCCGCCCTCATGACGCTCGCAAGAGCGCATAGCAAGGCCTTCAGTCTCTCTCCCCCACGTCCTGTCACACACACAAGGGCTATGCGTACTTACAAACACAAGTTGAAAGGGGTGAACAATAATATTGAGACACGTTCGTTTGTCTATTTTCATTTTGTGGCTGTCTGCTGCTTGTGCCACGGGATCCGAAAGGTATCGTGAGGTTGAACCGAATAACGAGTACGATACGGAGGTTTTGTGGATTTGGTACTTGGCAGTTGACACGCCACTTCGGCAGGTGGAGGAACTTCTACAAAATGTTTCGCGTGAGTTGGTGAGTATGCGCCATAAAAAACAGCAGCTTGAGAATTCCTTGAGCGAGGTCAATGGAAGGGGAGCGCAACTTTTCGAAAAACAACCCAGATTTGAAGATGCCCTGAGCAGGCTGGGGAAGGCACTGAACGAAGGCATTGATATTTATACAAATCTCGAGCAAGGCGTGAAGGTCAGAATTTCTAAAATGGAAAAGTTAACGGAGGGAAAGGAGAGAGCTGTTGGTTCCGTGGACGCCGTTTTGCGGCATGCGTGGGGTATGACTGACTCGACTCCCAGTGGTTTCCAGTACCTTCGGAAGAGTTTTGAGATTGCTTTAAAAAATAAAACATCCAGGGATTATGAGGCACGTGGGCAGAGTTGCGTCAACGATGCCTTGAAAGAGGACAAGGGGGCTTTAAACTACACAGAGAGTCTGGTTCGGTTGTTGAATACGACGGCGGCTGATTATATAGACAATGTTACCTACACAGTCAAAACGATTCTTACCACATGGAGGTCGGAGGTTATCCCTCTTGTTAGGCAGTTCGTCGATGAAACGCAAGGAATTCGTCAAGAAATTGGTGAAGTAGGCAAACAGAAAGAAAGGGAAGTGAAGCGGCTCGAGGTTCAGACTGCTGAGAAAGAGGTGAGTAGATACGTTTTGGGGTCAATTGCAAATGCGAAGAAGCGTCACTGTTCTGAATTCGAGAAATGGCTTGAGCTGATGGAAAGGCAGAAAATGGATGAGCGGGCAGAGCAACAACAAGCGCTGAATGTGATTGAGGAACTGAGGCTTCTTGAGGATGCGATCCCTGCTGAGCGACTCGACAGGATCAGGGAGAAGTTTGGTGGTGAGGCATTGCGGGACGCCTGTGGAAAATGGCGTGAATATGCGAATGATGCAAGGAACAGTTCGAGGCTTTTGAAAGCGTATTGGGGCAATATTTCTTTGGTGGGGAAGTAGCGAAAGATGGGTATTCAGAAATTGATGAGCAACGCTTCTGCAACCGGATGGAGGTGGGCACTTTATGGCGAGTGTGAAGGGCTGCGCGTCGAGCAAGAATTAATAAAAAGGGCTTTAGACGAAGCAGATGGAAAGGATGTTGCCAATTGGAGTGAACTTTGTGGCAATGAGACGCCCGTATGCAACGCAGTGGGCGCCGAAAAGGTACTGACAAATCTTCTGGTGGACATGACCAGTTGGGGAAGGAGTAACAGCACTGCCATGATTGCCGAAAATGAGAAGGCTGCGTGGAAGAACAGGACGAATGTTAGCTCCGCAGTGCGGTCGAGGGTTGCTGGCAACATGGAGGACTACAAGCGGAGATTGCTGAGTGACTTGAACCTTGTTAGGAGGGTGTCCTGCGCGGCTCAGGTGAATGCGGCGGCGGAGTACCGGGGGATGAGCGAATTGAAAGGACGTTTGTGGGATGTGAAGAGGGAGATAAATGCGCTGCACGATGTCTTGGACACGCGGAGGAGTTTTGGATTTATGAAGGGCACCCCATCAACGAGTGCAACAAGTGAAAGCAACACTTTGCTGCCATTGCTTGAAGTGGGGGAACGGAGGTTGTCGAAGTGTGATAAAAATGAATGTGGAAAAGTTGCCTTGGCGAAAATCGAATCGCTACCGGAACAAGTTGGGCGTTCAAACACGGGGGTTGCGCAGGTGTTGGGCTGTCGTGTGGAATTTGGTGATGTTTCTGTGAAAGGACAGAGTGGACAAACGTTAATTGCGAGCATACGTGATCAAATTGAACTTTACGATTCGTTTCGGTGTCTTGAAAGGAGTATCGCGAGCAAGAGAACGAGGCTAAGACGTCTGTTGGTACGTTTGAACGAATTGAAGAGTCAACTTGAGGCGGAAGCAAACGAAATGAAACTAACGGCGGAGTGCAAGCCAGTTTAGTGTCATTTCCCGCAACTTATACAGGCATGAACTCAAGCATTGTGTTCCAGGAGCTTGGGCAGGGACATGCTGCTGAGTGGGCGGATGCCCCGCACATGAAGTGCGGGGCTGTAACGCTGCTCGACGACGACAAAGACGAGTGGCCACTTTGTATATATTCACACGATTCCCGTAAATGAAGTGCGCCAACATTCAAATTAGCCCGAATTTGGGGAGCTGCGGTTCCCTTGGGAGCATTTCACCGGTCGTAAAAGAAAAATGAGGTGTTGGGTCTCACTTCCTGTTCAGTAGGTCGTTCCACATTTCCTTTCTCTCGCTATCTGCTTGTTTAATTATTATTTATTTATTTATGCGCGTCGCTTGTAGTGGTATTTCCGTCCTCAATATATACACGAGACGTCAACAGAAATGAAGGCCTACACGGCGTATAAGAGATCGCTGTGAACTCGAGTTTGGGTAAAAACTCATCACTGCAAGCGACTGATACATTTCCTGCTGTGTGAAGTCAACAGCACGGCAACGCTCAACGTGGTTGCCAGTGTTTTATTATTATTGCTATTATCGTTGCGCTTTTCTCCAGGAGACGCGCTTTCTTTAAAAGTGCAAGTGCCTTCACTTAAAATAAGAACGAACGCAATTCATTTAAGACCAATGGCGCACTAATTCCCCTCCTGATTGGTTTTACCTCAATAACATCAATTGACCTCCTTCACAGCAATAATCCTCTTTTTCGTTTGTGTTATTGATAATAATTACTGTTATCTTCGGTATCGACGGAAAGTGCGTAGTCGACACGTAAAACTACAACACATCACTTCGACACCTCTCACCTGCTCTCTTTCTGCTAATGTAGCTACCTCTTTGGCTCGCATTTGTATCGAAGTGCTTTTTTTGGCCTTCCGCCCGTCTCTTTGCTGTGTTGTAAATACATAAATAACGAATGGAGTTTATTTTATCGCAGTTTAACGAAACCGTTCTCCGGGAATGAAACAGGGGGGCGGAGGTTCTGACCACGTCGTGAGTGAACTTCATTTCTCAGTCCCAAACCACCTCGGACGTTGTCTCAATAACGGAGTGGGACGGCAGCCGGAGAAAATTTCCCATCAACTTGCCGATTGTCTTGCTGTGACTTTTTTCACCTGTTCCGCTCTTTTTATTTAGCAAAAAAACAGAACTCTGTAAGCAAAACATGACCGAAAGGCACCGACGTTTTACTGGGAAGCGCTAGGCGTTTGTGCGGCGCCTGACGGCTGTGAAATTAGAGACTGCACTAAACTGTTAATACTGTCGTGCGCTTGAAGGGTATACTCAATTTCTTTTTTATGCTTTTTTTATTTTTGGCGACCATTCTCGCGAGGCAGCCGCGCCTGGAATGGGGATGCTGGCGAATGAGGGTCAGAAGGCGTTGAAGCGGAAAGGTGCTGGCGGGGCGAGGTGCGCAGTACAAAAGTGCGTTGCGGTGTGTGACTTTACTTTCGATGCTAGCGGAGAGCGTTAGCCTGAGATAGAGCTGCCGATTTCTGAGGGGGCTCAGGTATGCTCCCGTCACCATTTGAAGGA
This sequence comes from Trypanosoma vivax, assembly GCA_021307395.1. Lineage (NCBI taxonomy): Eukaryota > Euglenozoa > Kinetoplastea > Trypanosomatida > Trypanosomatidae > Trypanosoma > Trypanosoma vivax. The sequence goes on from SOPI01000534.1 coordinate 171,859, forward strand.
TACTACGAACGTTGTGAGAACAGATAAAGGTTCACTACGTTTTCGTCAATTGCGGTGACGTGCGTTTGACGGTGTTGTGTTTGCGTATTGCTGTGTGGAAGCAGCGTGCGTCCCTTTCTCTATATAAAACGCATAACACCATGACGACGAATGCCGAGTCCCTGTTGAGGGAGATGGGTAGACGTGGCTGAATGTTTGGCCACTCTTGCGTTATCCCTTCGATGATATCTGGTTTTTTTCCCGATTCCCTGCTCGCATGTCTGTGTTGAGTGACATTACTGAACGGGATATGCATCGATACGTGAATATTGTTCTTAGGGAAAAAGACGTGGGCTGGGATTGTTCGCCACATGAAGGCATAGAGCCTCTAAGGAATTCAAATAGCGGTGCCGCAGGCTGCTATAATCGCCACGTGTCGGAAGTGACAATGCATAGACTGGTCTCACTCCTGGCTGACCACGGCGTCGGAGTGCCGCACCTGCTTAAAGCGTTACGTATGCGTGGTGGTGAATGGTGCGAAGGTGCTGGATAAAATCGTAGCGTGTACCCTCGCGCACGAGAGTGCTACGAACTAGACTGTTAAGAAAGATCGAATGCCTCTCCATAAATGGGTTTAGAGACGCGTGGCGGTGTGTTATTTTGTAGTAAAGCACCCCTTCTACTGCCGCACAAACGAATAAAAGATATTTGCCTTCCATCTCCGTGAAAGCGAATGGAAAAAAAGATGGTCTTTCCTAAGAAAGACCTCATTCCAGATGTGCTGTTCCTATAGAGCGGCATAAACTTCCTCATGGTGGGCGCGTTCCATTTTGCGGAAGCACCACCAGAAGATGCTGTTCGTATGACTGAAGTTGGCTGGAGAAAGTGGCCCCTCGTGTGCGTGCGGGTGACAAAAGTGGGGATTTAGGCGCCAACCCAGGCACAGTGGCTGCTCTGTTGCTGCGGATGGAATAGCGTGTTGGTGATTGGGAGAGGTTGGCGGACAAGGCTTCACGAGGCCGCGATTTGTAGTGGAAAATCAGCAGGTGTGCAAGGTGGTCGTCCAGAAGGATGTCATGACCAATGAAGGCACTCAAATGATAAAAGAGGCGTGGACAAGGAAGATGGGAGTGATGTTGAAGAAGCACAGTGTTGCGCCTTCTTTATGGGATCGCGTGGCGCAGTGCCAAGTGAGTCTGGAGTATGAAACCTCGAGTAAACATGCCAGAGCTCCCGGGTTTGGTCGGTGAGTTGGCGGGAGAAGTCACTGGGGTTGAGGTAATGCTTATGAGAAGGAGCCGGTAGAATCACCGCGGGCTACCCACGTGTGCTTGGCTGTCTGACGGCCCCCTGCTATTCTTCTGCGCCTTGCTGCGTTAGCGGTACGTTCCTGCAATTTGTTTCGACGGAAGGATGATGGCACAGCAACAACGTCCCGCGTTGGACGATGTTTTGGTGTTAAACGGCTCATTCCACTTGTCACCTTAATGTCTCAGCAAGCTGCGCGCGCATGGCGGAATTCGTTGCGAATATACTGTGGGAACGGCACTCTGTCACATGTTCTCGCAGTGTTTATTATTATTTTCTCCCGTCGGTACAGTCAGAGCGCGCGAATTGCACATATCGGTGTATTTACGTGATTCTCCTCGAGCGTTCTGTGGTAAGCCGCTTGAAGCACGGAGCAACGGGTGAAAACTCGTTATTGGGGTAAAACCCTCCTGCTCCTGTTGGAACTTTGGCCGCTCTGCATCGCTATAGCTAAGGACCATTTTGTATCGTGCGACACATTATCGTTGAACGCGCTCTTGCTCCACGAGTCTTTGAACGCGAATCGCATCTTGACTCGCATTGTCGAATGAAAGCGTTGTCAAGCGGCTTCTGTGCATGTGTGTTGCAAGGTGCACGCTGTTCAATGCGACGACGACGTTGACGAATGTTGTTACTTTGTGATTGTGCTCCTTTCTCTATCATTTTCAACTGAGTTGCTTCGTGAACGTAATGACAATTCTATCGTGTCATTTTGCCGGGCATACGCAAGCTGAAACAAAAGCGTTTCCTTTTGTGTTGCAAGCAACCACAGAGACGCGCTGTAGGAAAACGATGCTCACCAACTGATATGATTTCCTGCCCATGAAAGTTTGCAGTGGCACTGCCCGTGTTGTTTTGAGGGCAGTAGCCGTGAATGAGATGCATTCCAAGTGGCCTTTTTGTCTTTTAAATGCACGTGTGATTTGGGGCATGTGAAGCACGCCATTGAAGAGGCTGATGGTGTTGGCACAACAAGTCGGTGACGCCGCGTATGGCTGTGTGTGTATTGCGGACAAGAAAGATGTGGTGTTATGCCGTGCAATACCCGAACGGAAGGTAACATTTGCATGGCCAATGCGCGTTTTTCGGCGTGCAAGTGAACATGGCACTGGTCTGGGGTGTCCAGCAGATGTTGAGAGGCGCATCCTGCTTCAGCGCACTTCGTGGTCGTGGAACTGAGATGATTTATTTTTTCTTTGATGCGTTGCTGCACAGTCAGCTAGGAGCGCCGAAACGCTTTCCCGGTACTTGCCGTATTCGCGTTTTCCTTGGGAGCTGAAAGAGCTCGTGCCTTCGTGCGTTGTTTCGACACAGATAGGGGTCCTTTTCATTCATACACTTAGGGGCGATGGTTTCACTTTGTTTCCTCTTCGAGCAGGTGCGCAGCAACAAAAACGGGCAGGCCACGTTATTGCGCCTACTACATTCCCAGCCGATGAAAAGCTGCTCCCCCAACAAATTACTCCGTCGAATTGGGTGGAGGCAGATGATGTACAATGAACTTGGGATTTATTTATTTTCTTTTAAACTGTAGATGATTTCACTCGTGGGCGAAGGGAGAGAAGGGGACGTGCGTGGGGAAATGAAATCCACCGCATCTCCACTAGCGAAATCCGGCGCGCAGGTGTGATGAAGCGGCTTTCCTTTTCCACAAATTGTAAAACACCGCTCTTGACACAAAATAGCTGTGCCATACGGCGTGCGATCAAGAAAAAGCAACTTGTGCACATTTTGCTTTTTCACCGATTTCCTTTCTGCATCCGGTGGGATTTGATGAGCATTTCTGCAAGTACGACTTTTCCCTCTCTCGGAGTACGATCAGCCATACGTACTAGTGGTGAAATGCAAAAGGGCCGAGGAAGTGCTGTTCCCACTTGGCATGTGGGCGAAATTCCCCGAGCTTGAAGCGTTGGTGTGGAGTGAAGGGAAGTAATTAACGTGGAGCTTCCGCGCGGTACCAAAAAGTTTGCGTGTTGGGTTCAAGAAATGAAATCGCTTACCTAAATTGTTTTATTTGTTATTATTCGCTACTTTATTGCAGAAGGTTGTGAGATGCAAAAGAAATGCCAAACAAAAAAGTCATTTACTACCACACACACCACCACGCGGTTTTTCTGTTATTTTTATTATTTTCATCTGTGAGCTGCTGATTTGTACAAATCGACGTTGTTGCGAAGTAAGTGGCACGCCGTGTCGAACACGACAAATACCGGACATTCGCAATATTTTGTGGCCACTGAGGTCCCCTGGAGGACAGCGCCATTTTCTCGGCCGTCGGCTCTAATTTGTTCTTTGTTTTTTAAATTGCTGATGGCCAAATCGCTGTATTAAAAGATAAATGTCAATTGACTTGCAATAGGGCGACCTCTGTTATTTTATGTCCACTCCCACCTTCGGACCATGTGGATTAAATTGCAAAACACTGCTATTTCTTGTCATGCGCGGAATATTTTCATTTTTTTTTTATAATTCACTGCGAGCTGTTGAGACGTGATGGGCTCAATCCTTCCGTCTCTGTCAGTTCAAAGCGCACCAATTTTGGGTTTAAAATGGGGGGCAAATAAAAGTGCTGTGAAACGTTTTGCGCCCGGGCCTTGTTGTTCCCGCAGTACATTTGCGTGTGTCACTAATGCCGCAAGGCATTTTAAGCGCTTCGTGCGAACCAACGGGAGTGTTCCCATTTGCTTTCGCGACGTTTCACTCTGTGTTTGTGCATGTGTGTGTTCTCAGTGTTTTCTTTATTTAATGCCTGACTTCCCGCGCGGAGGTTTAGCAAAAATGTTTCTAACATTTTTCATTGGCAGCATTACTTCGAGCGTAAAGTAATAAAACCGCCACGGGTGGCTTCACTTTAGGCATTCGTGTGAAGATTTTAATTTTTTTGCGGTTTAAAGGCACATTTGTGAGCTCCCGATGAGTGAAGGGAAACACTGGCGAAATGGAAGCGGACTGCATTCCTGTGCCCCGCGCACAAGACAAGGGCAGGCTGTGTGACAAAAAGCGTATTCGCGCCACCGCACGCGAGTTGGGCGGGTATCAGTGCTTTTCTGAACGTGTTGCGGTTCTGCTTGTCCAGCTCCTTGATGCCGTCAACAGCAACAACTTTTAAATGGCGGAGCTGCATGTGGTAAAGGTTGGACGCCGCATCACAAATACGAAGGAGCTTCAGTAGTCCAGAGGGGTTGGAAGTCACAGGTCGTTGACGTTACTAAAAACTGATTGCCCGCTACCATTTGGTGTGAGAGTGTTTTCAGGTGCCGCGCTGCTTCGTACATTTTTTTATTGGCAAACTGAGCTTCAAATAACTGTGGCGCTCGTTGGAATTGCTGTTGTGGTGAGTGGCCACGTGGTCATTGCATTCTGGTGCGATATAATAATAATATTAATAAAATACGCAGTAAAACTGAACGTTGATTCATTTCTCCTTTCTAATACAAGACGAGACGTTGTTGTGGCCCATGGTGAGGCAGCTGTGGGGCACCAACATGTGCAGAGTGAAGTGTGACGAGTAGTATGACATCCCTGAAACGTTGTGGCGAATATAAAATAGGAGTTGTCGTACTGTGCAATGGTTGAAATCTATTATTTTAAAAAAAGTTACTCGAGCTTTTCGTGTGTGCCGTTGAAGGCGCGTGCATGCGAGTGCCAGCCATGAACACAACCAGCTGTGACAAGCGGTGTTTGCGGTTCATGTGAAGTTTCATAAACATTGCAAGGTGTAACATGACATGAAGTGGGACGGTACGTTTTGGCTCGGCTTAACTTGACGAAAAAGTGGTGCTGTGCAAAACAGCCGTATTATGGACACTGAAGCCAACAAATTTTAACAGTTTTTCTTTCGCTCGATTGGAAGTGGGCGACGTCAGGGCGCACGAGTGCAAAATACGCCGTAAGTTTGGAGTACTTGTTGGTGGGCAATAAAACTGCACGGCGACGCGAAGGTCTGCTTTCTCAGTGTATGCGTTTACTTCTCTGAGTGTTTCGTGACGGGATTAGTTGAGTGCCGACGCTAGAAGTGCCGAACTGCTGACGTGCCTTTCATGAGGGCCTTGACAAAACAATGCGAATTCCACGCCTTTCAATGACGCACGATGTTGATGGAAGTTTTGTTTCAACGCGCGCATGGGCAGCCAACAAAACGGAGTGCGAACAAACGAAGGGAGCCACTCGTATTTTTGCCTCGTGGCTGCGGTAGTCTGTAAAAAGGAGCGCGCTGAATAAGTAACGCCCCCTGAGGGCGTATTATGTGCGTTTCTGCGTTTTTTTCCGTATGCATTAGTGCTTTGGCTTTATAATAAAAGAAGTAGGCAATCGGGAAGGCTCTGTTGTGCAAGCAATGGCGATAAAAACGAAGCCAGCGGTTATGTTCGGCGTACAAGGCGGGGATCATCTGCGCAGATATAAAGTTTTGGAATTAAGTCATGAAAATATCTGTCAACACACCAACCGCAGGCTGCGTGTCTCATAATTCGTTAGTGCAAACCGCCGCAGCAACGGCAACAACAAATTAAACGCATTTGTGTGTGTTGAAACCTTTTTTGCATAAACGATCGAAGCAAAGGTATAGGGATAACTCATGCGACTGATTATTTTCGGCGCGTTATTTGGTTTTTTCTTTTTTCAAATAAACTTTTCTTGCTTCGCCGAGTGTCCTTACTTCTTTTCATGTTTTTCTCGTTTTCTCGGGTTGGTTTTCTAAAACACGCTTAAAAAAAAAACAAAACAAAGAAAGTGTCGATCTTTTCTTTAACGTTTTTGTGTCTTTATTTGCTTGTCTTTCGCCAAAGTGCGATGCGAAATAGCTTCATTTTTTCGCTGCACTTGTGCCAGTTCTTTTGGTATCTCTTGTTTTTCTTTTTTGCTGAGTTTTTTCGCGCACAATTGTTGGACCACCACGCTTTTCTTTTTGCACCATTCTTCCTTCTGTTCGTTTTGTTGGCATGTTTTTTTTCTGTGTTCTTTTCTCTGGTTTTTGCCGTTCTGCCAACTTCCAAATTTTCCTTACTTTTTTTCTGGCGTCTTGTTCCTGTTTTGCCATTCTTTGGCTCCCACCTTCCTTTTACTTTGTCTTTTCTCGTGTTTTTTCCGCCCAAAACCTTTTCTTCATATTTTTTCTGTTTTTGCGTTTTACTGTGTTTCGCTTTCCGAGTTTCTTTCTTTTCTTGCTGTCCTTTGGTGTGTCGTGTGGTTTTTGTGTTTTGTCTTTTCTTTTATTGTTTCTCTTTCGTCTGTTGCGTCTTTCACTCTGTGCTTTTCCCAATGTGTGCCGCAAGTCCTCCACACAGCAGCAAGATGCAAAGCACCGGCCTTCTTGTTTTACCTGCGTGTTGTTTGCTTGGGCCACTTGCCGTCGGACGACTGCCTTGCTGGCTTTCTGTTGTTTCTTTGCCTTCTGCGTTCATGTCTCCTGTCGCTTCTTTTTCCTCGCTTTCTGTGTCTGGCTGTGTCTGCTTGTGTGCTTGCGGTGCGCGCGTTTCTTCCGCCAGCAGCGCTTCCTCCCATTCCGCGACTGTTTTTTTGCCGCTGTGTCCGCTGCCCTTGACTTCGAAAATGGCATTGTCTTTGTCGCGCGCAGCTTTGATCAATGCCTCCCTCGTGCCATCTTCCCCGGCTGTGCCGTTGAGCCACTTCTCCACTTTTTCCGCCTCTGCCAACATCGCACCAATGTCGGGGTGTTCGTTTGCGCTGGTCACTGCAGTCGTGGTGGTGCCGCTACTGATGGCCTTGAGCGTGACGGTTGCTGTTTTCTTGGACGTGTCCAGAAATGTTGTGCTGCTGCCCTTTTTCGCCATGACGAGTGCGATGCCCTGGTTGGCCGTTTTTGCGGTGACTGTCCACAGGCCGCCGAGCACGGCGAATGGGCATGCTCCACTTGCCGTGGTGAACAGTGCGCCGTTGGCCGAGCTTCGCTGGTGACCGCTCAGCAGGTTGCACCCCTCGTCTGGCGTGCCGGCACCGACAATTTTGATGCCGCTGCTGTGTCCCATGCCGTCGAACGGTGTGATGAAGTTGGCGTCGAGTGCCGCCTTCACCTCAGTGGGCGTCTCTGCTTGTGCTTTGGTCTCGAGACACGAACCTATAGTGCTGAGTGCCGCTTTAATCTTTGTGTCGCTGTTTCCTTGAAATTTGTCCTTGTTTAGCCCCCCGACGCCCGTGAGGCCTGTGCCTGCTGAGATGAACAATGCGTTATTCGAGCCGCTATTGCTGCCCGAAGAGTACGTTGCAAGTGTGAGCATCATGTCGTCTATTTGGCCTGCTAGCCGCTTTGCTTTCCGCGCCGCTGCGTCTGCCAAGTCCCTTGTGTCCTTCGCGCTGCTTGCCAATGCGTCCGCTGCCTTGGCTAGCGACTGCCGGTGCTGCGCGAGTGCTTGCGCGATGCGTTTCGCCGCCCCCGTGGCCACTGCTGCCCAGCGCGTCGCCGTTGCTGCCCGTGCGCTCGCCTCAGCAGCCTCCCTCGTCGCGTTGTTCAGTGCCTCCTCTGTGCCGCTCGTGAGCCAGCGCGCGAGACCCTTGAGCGCGCTTGAGCCGGCACACACCGCCTTCGCGTTCGCCTGTGGCATCGTCAAGTGCTGCGCGTCGCACGCAGCCTCCTTGCACAGTGCGACCAGCGCCACACAGCCGACTGCCAACCACTGAAGTCTCATCCCTTCCCTCCAGCTGACCGAAGTGCGCACCCCCCTGTGCCGCCTCTGCGCGAGCCTTGCGTGCCGCACAGTGCGCCGCCACCAGCGTCTGTCCCCGTGCCTCCGGTAGACAGCACGCCCTTGCTGTGCGTCCGTCTGTCGACCGCACGCCTGCGCGATGGCCCCGGCCCTACCACGCATTCTTTGCGGGTCCCACGCCACGCGCGCGTGTGCGCTGCGCGCTGGCCCTGCAAGTGCGGAGCGGAGCGGCCTGAAACGCAACACCGCTCACACGCCGCAGTCGCGTGCCAGCAGAAACGCGCACCGGTCGCCGCCGCCGCGAGGCGCAGGCGACAGCGAGTGCTGCGCCGCAGCAGTGTGGCCGCCAAACACCGTTCTTCGGCAGGGAGCCGGGCGCTGCACGCGCGTGCGGCAGTCGCGCGGTCGTCTCGCGGGCAAACGCTGGGCGGAGGAGTGGTGCCCTCACCACCGCGCGCGCCGTAATGACACACAGGGCGCGGCGACGAGGCGGCGAGGCGACCGCAGGACCGCACACTTCTCTCGCGCTGCACGACCGGCGCGGTGCCAAGCGGGAGCGCAGCACCATCGGCACTTCGTGCATCGAGAAAGAACGACAAACACCGCTTAACCGCCAACGGCCATGGACCTTGCAAAGGCAGACCATCGACGCTGTACGTCGCAGGCTCCTGGCGGCGCGCCCCGCGAAGCGCATGGCGACGAACTGCGCGGGCACGAGCGAACGGAGCGGGACACGTCGCACACACGCCAGCACAGCGCGCAAAGGCACCACAGCGGCGCAGCCGAACGCAAACACAGGCGCGGCCTCCTTTCACGCAAAGGGGAGGCAGCGCAGCGCAGGCTAGCTTCGCAGCGCCGGCGTCGACGAAAGCGAGGAGGGAATAGGAACTAGGTGTGCGGCGCCAAGCAAGAGGGGCATGGCAATTCGAACAGCGTACACGCGAAGCAGTGCTGACAAGCAGCGGGAATGACGAACTGAAAGCGCAAGCGAAAAAGCACCTGTGCGGCGCAACACGCGGGGGCGCACACACCGGCCAGCAATGCGGCACGTGGCGCAGGCAGCGCATCTGCACAGTATGGTTTGGAAGCCCGGAAGGGGCAGTGACGCGCAACGCACAGGGTGAGTTGAGGTAGGATGACGAGGGGGACAGACAGGGGCAGTCACGCCGGACGTGCTGCGCGGACGGAGGAAAGGGCCCGAGAAGAAGTCGCGCATGCCCAGCGCCAACGGCCAATGCGTGTCCTGCGCTGTGGAGGGAGAATCGCATGACAACCAGCGCACGCGGCCATTGGCCGGCGGGACGTGTGAGCGGCGGACCTAAAGTCACCATGACAGCGAACAGAGGGGACACCGCGCGGGAACAAGTGAACGCCGCACGCCGCTGTGGACGGGCCTGCCCGCGAGTGACGAGCATCGGATGGCAGGGTGAGGGAACAGAGGAGAAGAAGCACTGGCCGAGCAGACGGCCCGCCTTCGTCCAATGTCGCGGTACGAAGAAGAACAGTAGTGAAGAGTTGCACAAGGCACGCGGCGCTGAGACAGCGGGCTCGGAGACCGAGACTTGGCAGAAATTTGTGGCAGACCCGGTGCGCCTTGACCGGGCACGCGTTTTCCCGGCCCCCGATCGGGACTGCTGGCTCTGTTCACCAAAAGCATGAAGCAGCGGCAGCGGTCGGCGAGGGACAACACAGGTGAGACAGCAGGCGGCCGCGTGCGTGTAAACCGAAGGACGGGCGGAAGGAGGGGCAGGAAGCGGCGAGGAGCGCGCTGGCCGAAGCGAGCCGGCGGGGCGACTTCATACACGGCAGAAGTTTTTGGCAGACAACAGCGAAGATAGGAAGAAGGGCGAACAGCGATTCAACACAGACGCCAAGCAAAGAGAATCGTACAGGTTGCGTGGCGAATCAAAGAGGAGGGCGAACGGAACACATGGCACGGACACCTTGGAAAGACAGCGGCGTTGGTTGCAGCACGGCGCGCGAAGCGCATTGGAGGAGAGGAAAGATCTGACGCAGGTAGAGGGTGACGGCGGAGTAGGACGCGACTTGGACGCGTTTGTGCGGGAATAGCGAGGCCACGCGAGCCGGGCAGTTGAGAGTGAGTTGGCGAAAAATAGAAGGGGAAAGAAGGAGGAGCGACGTCTCGTCCAATGGGATCGCGGAAACACGGAAGAAACAAGGACCCACGAACAGCGGTGCATCTGGCTTATGGGCATGGAACGTACGCGAAGAGACGGTAAACGCCACCGAAGACCAGACCGACAAGCACGCGGGAATGAAGGGTGAACGCTGGGAACGGGAAGGCGGACAGCGCTTGTTTTGGTGCGAAGTAGAATGAAAAGAGAAATGTTGGCACCAGGCAGGCAAGAAAGGGAGAGACGGTACAGGGCAGACGTGCAGCGGTGCGGAGCGGGTACTTAGATTGAAAGCGAAGAGCATGGGACGGGACGCGCGCTTAGCGCTTTTTGTGCCACTTGAGCGTGAAAGACCCCAGGAACAGTGCTGGCACCGAGAATGAAAAAGGAGGATGCGAGGTGGAAAGCGCAGGGTGCCACAGCAACACAAGATGGATATGGTGGAGGACGCTGGCCTTGCGCAGTTTGCTCGCGGGAAAGTGGGTGAGACCGGAAAGTGGACGAACTGAGGACAGAGCGAGCATTGGCATTGAAGGAGCGCAAACGACACGCGAGAGACGGACGACAAAGAGAAGAGGATGAGACACGAGGGCGAAGGAGGTGACAAACAAAGAAGCCAGCGGGGTGGCGCCTCAGCGCGCGGCAGGCGCCGCCGGGGGGGCGAAACCGAGACCGCAGCAATGGGTGCTGAGTCGACACGGGGGAAGGTGGTTAGGAGTTGGAGGAGGAGCGCAGACGATCAAGGTGCGGCAATGGACTTGGCTTGCGCCACAAGGGGCGAGAGGGACGAAGGGAAGCGAAGTGAGAAATAAGCGGGAAACGACACTGGAGAATAAGCGGAGCACGAGAAAAGGCGTGAGGCGAGGGGGCGAGTATTGCGCCAAAAAACCGGCATGAACGGCGGCGCGGGGAAACGCGGTCGTGGGGGAGCGAAACGCTGCGAAGGAACTTGCGCGTGAGAAACGGGCCGGTTGGCAAAAGAGAGGAGTGAACGAGGAAGTACGACGGGAAGCGAGGCACTCGCGAAGAGACCAAGTAGGCGCAGGAGGAGTGAACATGGAGGAGAACAGAAGACTGGGGGCAGCGGTGCCACGCACAGGAAGGGGAGTGCCCGCGACGGAGAAGGAGGTGAGGGGGGACACTGGGCGTGAAGCGACTGCCAGCGCTTTGGCGGCGCCCTTGAGCACACAAGAGCGGGAAAACACGGTGACAACGCTACGAGGGAAGACTGGGGAAGGCGACGCTTGCAGCTGTACGTTGCGGAAGGCCAGGGGGGACACGAGGCAGCTGAGGCCGATGGACAGGCAAGGAAACGAGGCGGTTGCGGAGGGAAACACGTTGTTGGACGTGCGGGCTGGGCGGCGAAGCGGTGGCGGAAGCAAAGATCGGTGGTGAAGGGGCGCGCGGTGGGTTGAAGAGCGACGAGAGGTATTGCCGGCCAGGGTCATTGGGGTGACAGGGACACGGAGGTGTGGAAGAGGACAAAGTTTTTTGGGAGACGGTGAGGCGGAGTGGCGGGTCACTCGGCACGAGGGAACACGCCAAACGCCGTGCGAAACCGGGGAGCGTGCGCGGTAGGGTTTGGCCACGGCACGCGTGTGCAGCGGAAAAACGCGGGTGAAGGGGGAGGGGGTGCCGGACTTGTTCGCGGGACCAGCACGGCGTACGACGTTGCGCGGGAAATTGACCGGAGGCATTGAAGGAGAGGCAAAGAGAGGGAGACGGTGATTTTTTTGTTGAGAGGGAGGCGAGAGCGCTCGTTGTGGGACGGGGAGGCGCTTTGGAGCGGGGAGCGGAAGAAGATGATTGGCAGAGGAAAACGGCAGCAGGAAGAGAGTTGGCAAAAATCCGGGTGTGGAGGGAGATGAATGAACAGACACAGGAAGAGCAGTGGAAGGGACGCGCAGGACACGGGGCACCGCACAACGCGAGTGTTGAGCACATAAGCACAGAAAGAGTTTGCGGCGCGGGGGAGGGGACCGTCGCACGGCCGACCAAGGAAGACACTTGGCATCTGGGTGAGGCACGGCTGAGAGGCGGGAGACCTGCATACGACATTGAACAGGACGGCCACCAAGGGGGAAAGGTTCTTTGGGGAATGGCGTTGTCGAAGGAAGGGAAAAAGAGGGTCATGGACAGCAGACCGTGGTCGAGACGGAGAGGCGCCGAGGGCAGAGAGTGAGAATGCGTTTTGTGGCGCGGGCGAAGCGTGGGTCATGATGGCCGGCGGTGCAGGAGGGGCAAGGGCACAGGGACGGGGAGCTGGTGCGTGGGGCCCGTTCGAAGTGAGGCGGGGTGTTGCGGACGGCGAGAGGAGCAGGCGATTAGGGCAATAGCTGTGGACGAAGGCTTGAGAAGCGAAGGGCGGGGACTGTTCTGTGCTTGTGTTGTTTTGTTGGCGAAGACTCGTGATACACTGCTTCGCGCGCACGAAGCAGTTTTGTTAGTGGACGCAAGGCGCGGACACTTTGTTTGCGTCTGCGCACGGGGTCGGGGAGAACTTGCGACGCGGCGAGCTATTTTGGAAGGTGTGGTTTCTGCGTTGCGTGGCCAGAGGTGGCGGGCGCTGGAGTGGCAGCTGTGTGGAACACGGAGTGAAAGGCGCGCGCGTGTGAGAGATATGACCGGACCGAGGACAGAGTGGGAGAACTTGGGAAAGCGTCGAAAGGGGCACTGCGAGTCGACAGCGATTGTATTTTGGCAGTTGTCGAAAGCGCCACGAGGCACCGGGCATTGAGATGGCGAGGCCAAGAGAAGGCAAAAGGGCCGCTGGCGTTGACAGCACGAGGGTAGATTGTTGAAGGTGCCGGCGAACGCAAAGTTTGGGTGTTTTTGTTTTGGCACGAGGAGGCAGCAAGGAGAAAGCGGTTGCGCGATTGGTTGTGGGCACGAAGCGCAGTTCGCAGACGCGCGACTGTCTCGCAATGCGGCGAAAGAATCGTCGGTCAGCGAACAGAGAATTCTCTTAGCTGGGGGCGCGAGGAACCCGACGGAGGAGAAGACAGAGAAGACGGGAAAAGCGCCGGGACATGGTCCTTCAGACGTTGGGCGCGCTTTTTGTCGAGACTTTTGGGAAAGGTGGCCAAGTGAGACGAGGACAGGAGCGAAGCGGACTCAGTGATGTGTTCGGCTTGTTTGGTTTGGATATGCTGTGACTAAGCAAATGCGACGCTTCATTCGGGCGGTGGGCGGCACTTTGGATAAAGGAGCGACAAGAAAGCAGGGAAATTTGCGGGACCACTTGCGGCGTAGGGAAGGAGGATGAGAGGCTGCGGCCGTTGAGACTGGCAGGGGTCGCGGACGGAGAAGGAACGAGGAGATGGTGGAGGAGCGATGGAGCAAGCTTGGCTTTGGGGCGGGCTCGAGTGGGTGGCGCGTGTTTACTACGCGGGCTTGTTTTGGGAGGAATCACTTGATAAAGTGATGGGCTATTGGGTTTGTGTTTGCCAGTGGTGCTCTGCATGGCGAGCGGTGCGAGGGCTTGGAGGAGGGATGCGAAAGGAAGAAGAAAAGCAAGGGGCGAGGTGGGGGGGAAGCGCAAACGAGGGAGCGCGGATAGAGCGAAGGGAGGTGTGAGTGGTTATGTGCGGAATGTACCGCTGTGATGCAACGAGGAGACCGAGGAAGAAGTGAGAACGTTGGTGGTCGCCTTGCTGGTGATTTGCTTGGTCCGCTGCTTCTGAGACGCAGCTAGGCAGGAAGCGGGTAAAAGGGTGACGGTGGCCGAATATAACGGTACTCGGGATTGGGAAAGCGGGGGACCGGAAAGCCGGTTGTGCGCGGGGAAAAAGGACGCGGCAAGAGAGGGAGAAAGCGACAGGGCGGAGACGCAGGCCGCTACGACGACGTGCTGGGCGAGGCGAAAGCAAGCTGTCCGAGCAGAGTGGTAGACAGAAGCTTTGAGCCTCATGTTCTTTTTTTTTTTGTGTGTTTTTTTGTTGCTGTGTCGTTTCGTCTGTGTTTGTTGCTTGCATCTTTTTTGGTTTGCTGCAGCTGTGGCGGGTAACACGTGGTTTGTTGTGAGCGATGGCAGCGCGGCAAAGAAAGAAAAAGAAGAAGAGCAGTTGAGTCGTGGGGGGCTTTCTGTGCGTGTTTGTTTCTTTTTGCGTCGGAGCGCTTTGAATTTTTTGTCGGGCAATGGGCGGAGTCGGAGGCGAGACACATCCTGAAAGAAGAGCGAAAAAAGCAGAAGGGGGGGCAAGAGCAAGAGAGACGACAAACAAGGAACGGAAACTAACTTTCATTTAAAGGAGGGCAACGACGCTGGGCGCGCTATGCTTGAAAAAAGGGTAGGAGCGGGAAACTGTTTTGCTTGCTCTTGGCGCGGAAAGTGGCCACGAAGTGAACTGAAGGCGAGGACAACAGGGGCGAACACGGACAGGGAAAGGGGCAAGGGTGCAGCGCACGCACGCTGAGCGTTTGGTTTTGAGCGTTGGTTTGCGAAGCCGCATGTGGTTGAGGCGAAGTGATCGGGCGAAGCTGGCTGACAGGAAAGACTTGGGCTGAGTGCTTTCGCATGTCTTGAACGAACACGGACCTACAAGCAGGAGAACAGAAAAAGGAGACAGCGGAGAGAAGCATGCCGAAATCTGCACGCGATGGCTGGAAGGGTTCGTTGAATCGGTGCGCGAGCTTAGCGCGCTTGAAAACACAGGCAAATCTAATGTGACTTTTGGGGGCAGTGCCACCCGAACAAACTGTCAGTAGATGAACTGACAGGAGCAAGGTGACGCGCTTTCCGGCAATGAGAAAGGGAAGACTCAACACATGCGGCGGACGCTCACAAGCTGGACGAGGGGAAAAAGCACGGCAAACAAATGCTGCGCGCGGATCATCTGCGTAGCGACATGGACAAGCGAGAGGAAAAACGAGGCGGCATTCCTTTTGCTTAGCGAAAAGGGGAAGTTTAGAAAAAAAAACCTTGACCTGCGCGACGCGGCCGATTTTGGGAGAGGATTGCCCCTTCTTTTTTCTTTTCTTTTTTCGTCAAATGTCTTGCGCGTGAAAAAAACGGAAACAGTAGTCACAGCAGTCAATGGCCAGTTACGAGGCACAAGGTTTCTGAAGGAAAATGACAAGCAAATAATCTTTTCAGTTTCTTGTTTTCTTTTTTAAACGCAAGAAGGTTGAGGAAAAAATTCTTGAAAGTATTTACCTTTGTTGAGTCGAAAGAGTTTCGGAAAGGTAAAAAACTTGTGATCGCGTTGTTTTGAAAGTTGTAGAGCAAAGCAAAAAAAAATAGGGAACAAGAAATTGGTTGTTAAAATGAACGATGTCACTGAAAAGCAAAAATTGCGCACCGAAAAAAAAAAAACCAGTAACAGCTTGTCAGCTTTCTTTCGCACGCAAAGAAACAGGACAAGAAAAGAAAAGAAAAGAAATGAATGACAAAAAAAGCACACGACACACGAAAAGTTAGAATTTAACGAGTTTGGAATTTATTGCAAAAATGATGCGATTCTCCCTTTTTCTTTTTTTGCTTTAAGCATTATCTCATTCTATAACAAAAGTTTATGTTTCTTTTTGCAGTGAAAAGAGTCGTAAGTATTTCGAACGACGAAAGCCAAAACTTCTATTGCTAGACTTTTCTGTTCTTCTGTTTTTCTTTTTTCGTTTTTTTTTTTTTGGGTGTTTGTCTCTTTTTTTTCTTCTGCTTTGTTTTCGTGTTTTTTATTTTATTCTCTACTGCTGTGGCTTGGCTCGTTATTTGTTGTTTTTCTTTCTTCAAGTAAACTTCTCTTTCTTTTTCGAATCGCCTTCAGGCTCTTCTGTTTTGTTGCTTCTTTCTTGGCTGCTTCCTCTCAAACTTTTTAAAAAATAAAAAGGAAAAAACCAAGAAAAAAACAACGTTTGTAAGGGTCTGATGTTTTTCTTTGTTGTGCCTTGCTTTTTTTTTTTCTGACTTTTTCGATCAAGTGCGCTGCGAAATTAGCTTCCTCTTTTCGCTTTGCACTTCTGCCAGCTCCTGCTGCTTTTGTTTGTTCTTCTTTTTCGCTGAGTTGCTTCGCGCACAATTGTCGGACCACCACTCTTTTCTTTTGCACCATTTTTCCTTATGTTCGTTTCGTTGGCATGTTTTTTTTTCTTGTCTTTTTTTGTCTGGTTTTTGCCGTTCTGCCAACTTCCAAATTTTCCTTACTTTTTTTCTGGCGTCTTGGTCCTGTTTTGTCATTCTTTGGCTCCCACCTTCCTTTCACTTTGTCTTTTCTCGTGTTCTTTCCGCCCAAAACCTTTTCTTCATATTTTTTCTGTTTTTGCGTTTTACTGTTTTCCGCTCTCCGAGTTTTTTTCCCTTCTTGCTCTCCTCTGGTGTGTCGGTCGGTTTTTGTGTTTTGCCTTTTCTTTTATTGTTGGTCTTTCGTCTGTTGCGTCTTTCACTCTGTGCTTTTCCCAATGTGTCCCGCAAGTCCTCCACACAGCAGCAAGATGCAAAGCACCGGCCTGTTTATTTTACCTGCGTGTTGTTTGCTTGGGCCACTTGCCGTCGGACGACTGCCTTGCTGGCTTTCTGTTGTTTCTTTGCCTTCTGCGTTCATGTCTCCTGTTGCTTCTTTTTCCTCGCTCTCTGTGTCTGGCTGTGTCTGCTTGTGTGCTTGCGGTGCGCGCGTGCTTTCCGCCATCAGCGCTGCCTCCCATTCCGCGACTGTTTTTTTGCCGCTGTGTCCGCCGCCCTTGACTTCGAAAATGGCATTGTCTTTGTCGCGCGCAGCTTTGATCAATGCCTCCCTCGTGCCATCTTCCCCGGCTGTGCCGTCGAGCCACTTCCCCACTTTTTCCGCCTCAGCCAACATCGCACCAATGTCGGGGTGTTCGTTTGCGCTGGTCACTGCAGTCGTGGTGGTGCTGCTACCGATGGCCTTGAGCGTGACGGTTGCTGTTTTTTTGGACGTGTCCAGAAATGTTGTGCTGCTGCCCTTTTTCGCCACGACGAGTGCGATGCCGTGGTTGGCCGTTTTCGCGGTGACTGTCCACAGGCCGCCGAGCACGGCGAATGGGTTTGCTCCACTTGCCGTGGTGAACAGTGCGCCGTTGGCCGAGTTTCGCTGGTGACCGCTCAGCAGGTTGCACCCCTCGTCTGCCGTGTCGGCACCGACAATTTTGATGCCGCTGCTGTGTCCCATGCCGTCGAACGGTGTGATGAAGTCGTCGTCGAGTGCCGCCTTCACCTCAGTGGGCGTCTTTGCTTGCGCTTTGGTCTCGAGACACGAACCTATAGTGCTGAGTGCCGCGTTTATCTCTGTGTCGCTTTTTCCTTGAAATTTGTCCTTGTTTAGCCCCCCGCTGCCCGTGAGGCCTGTGCCTGTTGAGATGCACAATGCGTTATTCGAGCCGCTATTGCTGCCCGAAGAGTACGTTGCAAGTGTGAGCATCATGCCGTCTATTCGGCCTGCTAGCCGCATTGCTTTCCGCGCCGCTTCGTCTGCCAAGTCCCTTGTGTCCTTCGCGCTGCTTGCCAATGCGTCCGCTGCCTTGGCTAGCGACTGCCGGTGCTGCGCGAGTGCTTTCGCAATGCGCCTCGCCGCCCCCGTGGCCACTGCTGCCCAGCGCGTCGCCGTCGCTGCCCGTGCGCTCGCCTCAGCAGCCTCCCTCGTCGCGTTGTTCAGTGCCTCCTCTGTGGCGCTCGTGAGCCAGCGCGCGAGACCCTTGAGCGCGCTTGAGCCGGCGCACACCGCCTTCGCGTTCGCCCGTGGCATCGTCAAGTGCTGCGCGTCGCACGCAGCCTCCTTGCACAGTGCGACCAGCGCCACACAGCCGACTGCCAACCACTGAAGTTTCATCCCTTCCCTCCAGCTGACCGAAGTGCGCACCCCCCTGTGCCGCCTCTGCGCGGAGCTTGCGTGCCACAGCGTGCGCCGCCACCAGCGTCTGTCCCCGTGCCTCCGGTAGACAGCACGCCCTTGCTGTGCGTTCGTCTGTCGACCGCACGCCTGCGCGATGGCCCCGGCTCTACCACGCATTCTTTGCGGGTCCCACGCCACGCGCGCGTGTGCGCTGCGCGCTGGCCCTGCAAGTGCAGACCGGAGCGGCCTGAAACGCAACACCGCTCACACGCCGCAGTCGCGTGCCAGCAGAAACGCGCACCGGTCGCCGCCGCCGCGAGGCGCAGGCGACAGCGAGTGCTGCACCGCAGCAGTGTGGCCGCCACACACCGTTCTTCGGCAGGGAGCCGGGCGCTGCACGCGCGTGCGACAGTCGCGCGGTCATCTCGCGGGCCGACGCGGGGCGGAGGAGTGGAACCCTCACCACCACGCGCGCCGTAATGACACACAGGGCGCGGCGACGAGGCGGCGAGGCGACCGCAGGACCGCACACTTCTCTCGCGCTGCACGACCGACGCGGTGCCAAGCGGGAGCGCAGCACCATCGGCACTTCGTGCATCGAGAAAGAACGACGAGCACCGCTTCACCGCCAACGGCCATGGACCTTGCAAAGCCAGACCATCGACGCTGTACGTCGCAGGCTCCTGGCGGCGCGCCCCGCGAAGCGCATGGCGACGAAGTGCGCAGGCACGAGCGAACGGAGCGGGTCACGTCGCACACACGCCAGCACAGCGCACAAAGGCACCACAGCGGCGCAGCCGAACGCAAACACAGGCGCGGCCTCCTTTCACGAAAAGGGGAGGCAGCGCAGCGCAGGCTAGCTTCGCAGCGCCGGCGTCGACGAGTGCGAGGAGGGAATAGGAACTAGGTGTTTGGCGCCACGCAAGAGGGGCATGGCAATTCGAACAGCGTACACGCGAAGCAGTGCTGACGAGCAGCGGGAATGACGAACTGAAAGCGCAAGCGAAAAGGAACCTGTGCGGCGCAACGCGCGGGAGCGCACACGCCGCCCAGCAATGCGGCACGTGGCGCAGGCAGCGCATCTGCACAGTATGGTTTGGAAGCCCGGAAGGGGCAGTGACGCGCAACGCACAGGGTGAGTTGAGGTAGGATGACGAGGGAGACAGACAGGGGCAGTCACGCCGGACGTGCTGCGCGGACGGAGGCAAGGGCCCGAGAAGAAGTTGCGCATGCCCAGCGCCATCGGCCAATGCGTGTCCTGCGCTGTGAAGGGAGAATCGCATGACAACCAGCGCACGCAGGCATTGGTCGGCGGGACGTGTGAGCGGCGGTCCTAAAGTCACCATGACGGCGAACAGAGGGGACACCGCGCGGGAACAAGTGAACGCCGCACGCCGCTGTGGACGGGCCTGCCCGCGAGTGACAAGCATCGGATGGCAGGGTGAGGGAACAGAGGAGAAGAAGCACTGGCCGAGCAGACAGCCCGCCTTCGTCCAATGTCGCGGTACGAAGAAGAACAGTAGTGAAGAGTTGAACAAGGCACGCGGCGCTGAGACAGCGGGCTCGGAGACCGAGACTTGGCAGAAATTTGCGGCAGACACGGTACGCCTTGACCGGGCACGCGTTTTCCCGGCCCCCGGTCGGGACTGCTGACTCTGTTCACCAAAAGCATGAAGAAGCGGCAGCGGTCGGCGAGGGACAACACGGGTGGGACAACAGGCGGCCGCGTGCGTGTAAACCGAAGGACGGGCGGAAGGAGGGGGAGGAAGCGACGAGGAGCGCGCTGGCCGAAGCGAGCCAGCGGGGCGACTTCATACACGGCAGAAGTTTTTGGCAAACAACAGCGAAGATAGGAAGGAGGACGAACAGCGATTCAACACAGACGACAAGCAAAGAGAATCGTACAGGTTGCGTGGCGAATCGAAGAGGAGGGCAAACGGATCGCATGGAACGGACACCTTGGAAAGACAGCGGCGTTGGTTGCAGCACGGCGCGCGAAGCACATTGGAGGAGAGGAAAGATCTGACGCAGGTAGAGGGTGACGGCGGAGTAGGACGCGACTTGGACGCGGTTGTGCGGGAAAAGCGAGGCCACGCGAGCCGGGCAGTTGAGAGTGAGTTGGCGAAAAATAGAAGGGAAAAGAAGGAGGAGCGACGTCTCGTCCAATGGGATCGCGGAAACACGGAAGAGACAAGGACCCACGAACAGCGGTGCATCTGGCTTATGGGCATGGAACGGACGCGGAGAGACGGTAAAAGCCAGCGAAGACCAGACCGACAAGCACGCGGCAATGAAGGGTGAACGCTGGGAACGGGAAGGCGGACGGCGCTTGTTTTGGTGCGAAGTAGCTTGGAAAGAGGAATGTTGGCACCAGGCAGGCAAGAAAGGAAGAGACGGCACAGAGCAGACGTGCAGCGGTGAGGAGCGGGTACTTAGATTGAAAGCGGAGAGCATGGGACGGAACACGCGCTTAGCGCTTTTTGTGCCACTTGAGCGTGAAAGACCCCAGGCACAGTGCTGGCACCGAGAATGAAAAAGGGGATTGCGAGGTGGAAAGCGCAGGGTGCCACAGCAACACAAGATGGATATGGTGGAGGACGCTGGCCTTGCGCAGTTTGCTCGCGGGAAAGTGGGTGAGACCGAAAAGTGGACGGACTGAGGACAGAGCGAGCATTGGCATTGAAGGAGCGCAAACGACACGCGAGAAGCGGACGACAAAGAGAAGAGGATGAGACACGAGGGCGAAGGAGGTAACAAACAAAGAAGCCAGCGGGGTGGCGCCTCAGCGCGCGAGAGACGACGCCGGGGGGGCGAAACCGAGAGCGCGGCAATGGGTGCTGAGTCGACACGGGAGAAGGTGGTTAGGAGTTGGAGGAGGAGCGCAGACGATCGAGGTGCGGCAATGGACTTGGCTTGCGCCACAAGGGGCGAGAGGGACGAAGGGAAGCGAAGTGACAAATAAGCGGGAAACGACACTGGAGAATAAGCGGAGCACGCGAAAAGGCGTGAGGCGAGGGGGCGAGTATTGCGCCAAAAAACCGGCATGAACGGCAGCGCGGGGAAACGCGGTCGTGGGGGAGCGAAACGCTGCGAAGGAACTTGCGCGTGAGAAACGGGCCGGTTGGCAAAAGAGAGGAGTGAACGAGGAAGTACGACGGGAAGCGAGGCACTCGCGCAGAGACCAAGTAGGCGCAGGAGGAGTGAACATGGAGGAGAACAGAAGACTGGGGGCAGCGGTGCCACGCACAGGAAGGGGAGTGCCCGCGACGGAGAAGGAGGTGAGGGGGGACACTGGGCGTGAAGCAACTGCCAGCACTTTGGCGGCGCCCTTGAGCACACAAGAGCGGGAAAACACGGTGACAACGCTACGAGGGAAGACTGGGGAAGGCGACGCTTGCAGCTGTACGTTGCGGAAGGCCAGGGGGGACACGAGGCAGCTGAGGCCGATGGACAGGCAAGGAAACGAGGCGGTTGCGGAGGGAGACACGTTGTTGGACGTGCGGGCTGGGCGGCGAAGCGGTGGCGGAAGCAAAGATCGGTGGTGAAGGGTCGCGCGGTGGGTTGAAGAGCGACGAAAGGTATTGCCGGCCAGGGTCATTGGGGTGACAGGGACACGGAGGTGTGGAAGAGGACAAAGTTTTTTGGGAGACGGTGAGGCGGAGTGGCGGGTCACTCGGCACGAGGGAACACGCCGAACGCCGTGCGAGAGCGGGGAGCGTGCGCGGTGGGGTTTGGCCACGGCACGCGTGTGCAGCGGAAAAACGAGGGTGAAGGGGGAGGGGGTGCCGGACTTGTTCGCGAGACCAGCACGGCGTACGACGTTGCGAGGGAAATTGACCGGAGGCATTGAAGGGGAGGCAAAGAGAGGAAGACGGTGATTTTTTTGTTGAGAGGGAGGCGAGAGCGCTCGTTGTGGGACGGGGAGGCGCTTTGGCGCGGGGAGCGGAAGAAGATGATTGGCAGAGGAAAACGGACACAGGAAGAGAGTTGGCAAAAATCCGGGTGCGGAGGGAGATGAATGAACAGACACAGGAAGGGCAGTGGGAGGGACAAGGAGGACACGGGGCACCGCACAACGCGAGTGTTGAGCACATAAGCACAGAAAGAGTTTGCGGCGCGGGGGAGGGGACCGTCGCACGGCCGGCCAAGGAAGACACTTGGCACCTGGGTGAGGCACGGCTGAGAGGCGGGAGACCTGCATACGACATTGAACAGGACGGCCACCAGGGGGGGAAGGTTCTTTGGGGAATGGCGTTGTCGAAGGCAGGGACAAAGAAGGTCATGGACAGCAGACCGTGGTCGAGACGGAGAGGCGCCGAGAGCAAAGAGTGAGATTACGTTTTGTGGCGCGGGCGAAGCGTGGGCCATGATGGCCGGCGGTGCAGGAGGGGCAAGGGCACAGGGACGGGGAGCTGGTGCGTGGGGCCCGTTCGAAGTGAGGCGGGGTGTTGCGGACGGCGAGAGGAGCAGGCGATTAGGGCAATAGCTGTGGACGAAGGCTTGAGAAGCGAAGGACGGGGACTGTTCTGTGCTTGTGTTGTTTTGTTGGCGAAGACTCGTGCTACACTGCTTCGCGCGAACGAAGCAGTTTTGTTAGTGGACGCAAGGCGCGGACACTTTGTTTGCGTCTGCGCACGGGGTCGGGGAGAACTTGCGACGCGGCGAGCTATTTTGGAAGGTGTGGTTTCTGCGTTGCGTGGCCAGAGGTGGCGGGCGCTGGAGTGGCAGCTGTGTGGAACACGGAGTGAAAGGCGCGCGCGTGTGAGAGATATGACCGGACCGAGGACAGAGTGGGAGAACTTGGGAAAGCGTCGAAAGGGGCACTGCGAGTCGACAGCGATTGTATTTTGGCAGTTGGCGAAAGCGCCACGAGGCACCGGGCATTGAGATGGCGAGGCCAAGAGAAGGCAAAAGGACCGCTGGCGTTGACAGCACGAGGGTAGATTGTTGAAGGTGCCGGCGAACGCAAAGTTTGGGTGTTTTTGTTTTGGCACGAGGAGGCAGCAAGGAGAAAGCGGTTGTGCGATTGGTTGTGGGCACGAAGCGCAGTTCGCAGACGCGCGACTGTCTCGCAATGCGGCGAGAGAATCGTCAGTCAGCGAACAGAGCATTCTCTTAGCTGGGGGCGCGAGGAACCCGACGGAGGAGAAAACAGAGAAGACGGGAAAAGCAACGGGACATGGTCCTTCAGACGTTGGGCGCGCTTTTTGTCGAGACTTTTGGGAAAGGTGACCAAGTGAGACGAGGACAGGAGCGAAGCGGACTCAGTGATGTGTTCGGCTTGTTTGGTTTGGATATGCTGTGACTAAGCAAATGCGACGCTTCATTCGGGCGGTGGGCGGCACTTTGGATAAAGCAGCGACAAGAAAGCAGGGAAATTTGCGGGACCACTTGCGGCGTAGGGAAGGAGGATGAGAGGCTGCGGCCGTTGAGACTGGCAGGGGTCGCGGACGGAGAAGGAACGAGGAGATGGTGGGCGAGCGATGAAGCAAGCTTGGCTTTGGGGCGGGCTCGAGTGGGTGGCGCGTGTTTACTACGCGGGCTTGTTTTGGGACGAATCACTTGATAAAGTGATGGGCTATTGGGTTTGTGTTTGCCAGTGGTGCTCTGCATGGCGAGCGGTTCGAGGGCTTGGAGGAGGGATGCGAAAGGAGGAAGAAAAGCAAGGGGCGAGGTGGGGGGAAAGCGCAAACGAGAGAGCGCGGATAGAGCGAAGGAAAGTGTGAGTGGTTATGTGCGGAATGTGCCGCTGTCATGCAACGAGGAGACCGAGGAAGAAGTGAGAACGTTGGTGGTCGCCTTGCTGGTGATTTGCTTTGTCCGCTGCTTCTGAGACGCAGCTAGGCAGGAAGCGGGTAAAAGAGTGACGGTGGCCGAATATAACGGTACTCGGGATTGGGAAAGCGGGGGACCGGAAAGCCGGTTGTGCGCGGGGAAAAAGGACGCGGCAAGAGAGGGAGCAAGCGACAGGGCGGAGACGCAGGCCGCTACGACGACGTGCTGGGCGAGGCGAAAGCAAGCTGTCCGAGCAGAGTGGTAGACAGAAGCTTTGAGCCTCATGTTTTTTTTTTTTTTTTGCGTTTTTGTTGCTGTGTCGCTTCGTCTGTGTTTGTTGCTTGCATCTTTTTTGGTTTGCTGCAGCTGTGGCGGGTGACACGTGGTTTGTTGTGAGCGATGGCCGCGCGGCAAAGAAAGAAAAAGTAGAAGAGCAGTTGAGTCGTGGGGGCTTTCTGTGCGTGTTTGTTTCTTTTCGCGTCGGAGCGCTTTGAATTTTTTGTCGGGCAATGGGCGGAGTCGGAGGCGAGACACATCCTGAAAGAAGAGCGAAAAAAGCAGAAGGGGGGGCAAGAGCAAGAGAGACGACAAACAAGGAACGGAAACTAACTTTCATTTAAAGGAGGGCAACGACGATGGGCGCGCTATGCTTGAAAAAAGGGTAGGAGCGGGAAACTGTTTTGCTTGCTCTTGGCGCGGAAAGTGGACACGAAGTGAACTGAAGGCGAGGACAACAGATGCGAACACGGACAGGGAAAGGGGCAAGGGTGCAGCGCACGCACGCTGAGCGTTTGGTTTTGAGCGTTGGTTTGCGAAGCCGCATGTGGTTGAGGCGAAGTGATCGGGCGAAGCTGGCTGACAGGAAAGACTTGGGCTGAGTGCTTTCGCATGTCTTGAACGAACACAAACCTGAAAGCAGGAGAACAGAAAAAGGAGACAGCGGAGAGAAGCATGCCGAAATCTGCACGCGATGGCTGGAAGGGTTCGTTGAATCGGTGCGCGAGCTTAGCGCGCTTGAAAACACAGGCAAATCTAATGTGACTTTTGGGGGCAGTGCCACCCGAACAAACTGTCAGTAGCTGAACTGACAGGCGCAAGGTGACGCGCTTTCCGGCAATGAGAAAGGGAAGACTCAACACATGCGGCGGCAGCTCACAAGCTGGACGAGGGGAAAAAACACGGCAAACAAATGCTGCGCGCGGATCATCTGCGTAGCGACATGGAGCAGCGAGAGGAAAAACGAGGCGGCATTCCTTTTGCTTAGCGAAAAGGGGAAGTTTAGAAAAAAAAACCTTGACCTGCGCGACGCGGCCGATTTTGGGAGAGGAGTGCCCCTCCTTTTTTCATTTCTTTTTTCGTCAAATGTCTTCCGCGTGAAAAAAACGGAAACAGTAGTCACAGTAGTCAATGGCCAGTTACGAGGCACAAGGTTTCTGAAGGAAAATGACAAGCAAATAATCTTTTCAGTTTCTTGTTTTCTTTTTTTAAACGCAAGAAGGTTGAGGAAAAATTCTTGAAAGTATTTACCTTTGTTGAGTCGAAAGAGTTTCGGAAAGGTAAAAAACTTGTGATCGCGTTGTTTTGAAAGTTGTAGAGAAAGCGAAAAAAAATAGGGAACAAGAAATTGGTTGTTAAAATGAACGATGTCACTGAAAAGCAAAAATTGCGCACCGAAAGAAAAAAAACCAGTAACAGCTTGTCAGCTTTCTCTTCGCACGCACAGAAACAGGACAAGAAAAGAAAAGAAAAGAAATGAATGACAAAAAAAGCACACGACACACGAAAAGTTAGAATTTAACGAGTTTGGAATTTATTGCAAAAATGATGCGATTCTCCCTTTTTCTTTTTTTGCTTTAAGCATTATCTCATTCTATAACAAAAGTTTATGTTTCTTTTTGCAGTGAAAAGAGTCGTAAGTATTTCGAACGACGAAAGCCAAAACTTCTATTGCTAGACTTTTCTGTTCTCTGTTTTTCTTTTTTTTTTTTTTGAATTTTTTTTTTTTGGGTTTTGTCTCTTTTTTTCTCTTGCTTTGTTTTCGTGTTTTTTATTTTATTCTCTACTGCTTTGGCTTGGCTCGTTATTTGTTGTTTTTCTTTTTTCAAGTAAACTTTTCTTTCTTTTTCGAATCGCCTTTAGGCTCTTCTTTTTGTTGCTTTTTTCTTGGTGTTTCCTCTCAAACTTTTTAAAAAATAAAAAGGAAAACACCAAGAAAAAAACAACGTTTGCAAGGGTCTGATCTTTTTTTTGTTGTGCCTTGCTTTTATTTTTTCTGACTTTTTCGATCAAGTGCGCTGCGAAATTAGCTTCTTTTTTCGCTTTGCACTTCTGCCAGCTTTTTTTGCTTTTGCTTGTTTTTCTTTTTTCTGAGTTTTTTCGCGCACAATTGTGGACCACCACTCTTTTCTTTTGCACCATTTTTCCTTATGTGCGTTTTGTCGGCATGTTTTTTTTTCTGTCTTCTTTTGTCTGGCTTTTGCTGTTCCGCCAACTTCCAATTTTCCTTATTTTTTTCTGGCGTCTGTTCCTGTTTTGCCATTCTTTGGCTCCCACCTTCCTTTTACTTTGTCTTTTCTTGTGTTTTTTCCGCCCAAAACCTTTTCTTCATATTTTTTCTGTTTTTGCGTTTTACTGTTTTTCGCTTTCCGAGTTTTTTCTTTTCTTGCTGTCCTCTGGTGTGTCGTTGGTTTTTGTGTTTTGTCTTTTCTTTTATTGTTGGTCTTTCGTCTGTTACGTCTTTCACTCTGTGCTTTTCCCAATCTGTGCCGCAAGTCCTCCACACAGCAGCAAGATGCAAAGCACCGGCCTGTTTATTTTACCTGCGTTTGTTTGCTTGGGCCACCTGCCGTCGGACGACTGCCTTGCTGGCCTTCTGTTGTTTCTTTGCCTTCTGCGTTCATGTCTCCTGTTGCTTCTTTTTCCTCGCTTTCTGTGTCTGGCTGTGTCTGCTTGTGTGCTTGCGGTTCGCGTGTGCTTTCCGCCATCAGCGCTGCCTCCCATTCCGCGACTGTTTTTTTGCCGCTGTGTCCGCTGCCCTTGACTTCGAAAATGGCATTGTCTTTGTCGCGCGCAGCTTTGATCAATGCCTCCCTCGTGCCATCTTCCCCGGCTGTGCCGTTGAGCCACTTCTCCACTTTTTCCGCCTCTGCCAACATCGCACCAATGTCGGGGTGTTCGTTTGCGCTGGTCACTGCAGTCGTGGTGGTGCTGCTACTGATGGCCTTGAGCGTGACGGTTGCTGTTTTCTTGGACGTGTCCAGAAATGTTGTGCTGCTGCCCTTTTTCGCCATGACGAGTGCGATGCCCTGGTTGGCCGTTTTTGCGGTGACTGTCCACAGGCCGCCGAGCACGGCGAATGGGTATGCGCCACTTGCCGTGGTGAACAGTGCGCCGTTGGCCGAGTTTCGCTGGTGACCGCTCAGCAGGTTGCACCCCTCGTCTGCCGTGCCGGCACCGACAATTTTGATGCCGCTGCTTTGTCCCATGCCGTCGAACGGTGTGATGAAGTTGGCGTCGAGTGCCGCCTTCACCTCAGTGGGCGTCTTTGCTTGTGCTTCGGTTTCGAGACACGAACCTATAGTGTGAGTGCCGCGTTAATCTTTGTGTGCTGTTTCCTTGAAACTTGTCCTTGTTAGCCCCCCGCTGCCCGTGAGGCCTGTGCCTGCTGAGATGCACAATGCGTTATTCGAGCCGCTATTGCTGCCCGAAGAGTACGTTGCAAGTGTGAGCATCATGCCGTCTATTTGGCCTGCTAGCCGCATTGCTTCCCGCGCCGCTGCGTCTGCCAAGTCCCTTGTGTCCTTCGCGCTGCTGCCAATGCGTCCGCTGCCTTGGCTAGCGATGCCGGTGCTGCGCGAGTGCTTGCGCGATGCGTTTCGCCGCCCCCGTGGCCACTGCTGCCCAGCGCGTCGCCGTTGCTGCCCGTGCGCTCGCCTCAGCAGCCTCCCTCGTCGCGTTGTTCAGTGCCTCCTCTGTGGCGCTCGTGAGCCAGCGCGCGAGACCCTTGAGCGCGCTTGAGCCGGCGCACACCGCCTTCGCGTTCGCCTGTGGCATCGTCAAGTGCTGCGCGTCGCACGCAGCCTCCTTGCACAGTGCGACCAGCGCCACACAGCCGACTGCCAACCACTGAAGTCTCATCCCTTCCCTCCAGCTGACCGAAGTGCGCACCCCCCTGTGCCGCCTCTGCGCGAGCCTTGCGTGCCGCACAGTGCACCGCCTCCAGCGTCTTTCCCCGCGCCTCCGGTAGACAGCACGCCCTTGCTGTGCGTCCGTCTGTCGACCGCACGCCTGCGCGATGGCCCCGGCCCTACCACGCATTCTTTGCGGGTCCCACCCACGCCACAGCGCGCGTATGCGCTGCGCGCTGGCCCTGCAAGTGCGGAGCGGAGCGGCCTGAAACGCAACACCGCTCACACGCCGCAGTCGCGTGCCAGCAGAAACGCGCACCGGTCGCCGCCGCCGCGAGGCGCAGGCGACAGCGAGTGCTGCACCGCAGCAGTGTGGCCGCCACACACCGTTCTTCGGCAGGGAGCCGGGCGCTGCACGCGCGTGCGACAGTCGCGCGGTCATCTCGCGGGCCGACGCGGGGCGGAGGAGTGGACCCTCACCACCGCGCGCGCCGTAATGACACACAGGGCGCGGCGACGAGGCGGCGAGGCGACCGCAGGACCGCACACTTCTCTCGCGCTGCACGACCGGCGCGGTGCCAAGCGGGGCGCAGCACCATCGGCACTTCGTGCATCGAGAAAGAACGACAAACACCGCTTCACCGCCAACGGCCATGGACCTTGCAAAGCCAGACCATCGACGCTGTACGTCGCAGGCTCCTGGCGGCGCGCCCCGCGAAGCGCATGGCGACGAAGTGCGCAGGCACGAGCGAACGGAGCGGGTCACGTCGCACACACGCCAGCACAGCGCACAAAGGCACCACAGCGGCGCAGCCGAACGCAAACACAGGCGCGGCCTTCTTTCACGCAAAGGGGAGGCAGCGCAGAGCAGGCTAGCTTCGCAGCGCCGGCGTCGACGAAAGCGAGGAGGGAATAGGAACTAGGTGTTTGGCGCCACGCAAGAGGGGCATGGCAATTCGAACAGCGTACACGCGAGGCAGAGCTGACAGGCAGCGGGAATGACGAACTGAAAGCGCAAGCGAAAAGGCACCTGTGCGGCGCAACGCGCGGGAGCGCACACACCGGCCAGCAATGCGGCACGTGGCGCAGGTAGCGCATCTGCACAGTATGGTTTGGAAGCCCGGAAGGGGCAGTGACGCGCAAAGCTGCGGGTGAGTTGAGGTAGGATGGCGAGGGAGACAGACAGGGGCAGTCACGCCGGACGTGCTGCGCGGACGGAGGCAAGGGCCCGAGAAGAAGTCGCGCATGCCCAGCGCCATCGGCCAATGCGTGTCCTGCGCTGTGGAGGGAGAATCGCATGACAACCAGCGCACGCAGCCATTGGCCGGCGGGACGTGTGAGCGGCGGACCTAAAGTCACCATGACGGCGAACAGAGGGGACACCGCGCGGGAACAAGTGAACGCCGCACGCCGCTGTGGACGGGCCTGCCCGCGAGTGACAAGCATCGGATGGCAGGGTGAGGGAACAGAGGAGAAGAAGCACTGGCCGAGCAGACAGCCCGCCTTCGTCCAATGTCGCGGTACGAAGAAGAACAGTAGTGAAGAGTTGCACAAGGCACGCGGCGCTGAGACAGCGGGCTCGGAGACCGAGACTTGGCAGAAATTTGCGGCAGACCCGGTGCGCCTTGACCGGGCACGCGTTTTCCCGGCCCCCGATCGGGACTGCTGGCTCTGTTCACCAAAAGCATGAAGCAGCGGCAGCGGTCGGCGAGGGACAACACAGGTGAGACAGCAGGCGGCCGCGTGCGTGTAGACCGAAGGACGGGCGGAAGGAGGGGCAGGAAGCGACGAGGAGCGCGCTGGCCGAAGCGAGCCGGCGGGGCGACTTCATACACGGCAGAAGTTTTTGGCAAACAACAGCGAAGATAGGAAGAAGGGCGAACAGCGATTCAACACAGACGCCAAGCAAAGAGAATCGTACAGGTTGCGTGGCGAATCAAAGAGGAGGGCGAACGGAACGCATGGCACGGACACCTTGGAAAGACAGCGGCGTTGGTTGCAGAACGGCGCGCGAAGCACATTGGAGGAGAGGGAAGATCTGACGCAGGTAGAGGGTGACGGCGGAGTAGGACGCGACTTGGACGCGGTTGTGCGGGAATAGCGAGGCCACGCGAGCCGGGCAGTCGAGAGTGAGTTGGCGAAAAATAGAAGGGAAAAGAAGGAGGAGCGACGTCTCGTCCAATGGGATCGCGGAAACACGGAGGAAGCAAGGACCCACAAACAGCGGTGCATCTGGCTTATGGGCATGGAACGGACGCGGAGAGACGGTAAAAGCCAGCGAAGACCAGACCGACAAGCACGCGGCAATGAAGGGTGTACGCTGGGAACGGGAAGGCGGACGGCGCTTGTTTTGGTGCGAAGTAGCTTGGAAAGAGGAATGTTGGCACCAGGCAGGCAAGAAAGGAAGAGACGGCACAGAGCAGACGTGCAGCGGTGAGGAGCGGGTACTTAGATTGAAAGCGGAGAGCATGGGACGGGACGCGCGCTTAGCGCTTTTTGTGCCACTTGAGCGTGAAAGCCCCAGGCACAGTGCTGGCACCGAGAATGAAAAAGGGGATTGCGAGGTGGAAAGCGCAGGGTGCCACAGCAACACAAGATGGATATGGTGGAGGACGCTGGCCTTGCGCAGTTTGCTCGCGGGAAAGTGGGTGAGACCGGAAAGTGGACGACTGAGGACAGAGCGAGCATTGGCATTGAAGGAGCGCAAACGACACGCGAGAAACGGACGACAAAGAGAAGAGGATGAGACACGAGGGCGAAGGAGGTAACAAACAAAGAAGCCAGCGGGGTGGCGCCTCAGCGCGCGGCAGGCGCCGCCGGGGGGGCGAAACCGAGAGCGCGGCAATGGGTGCTGAGTCGACACGGGAGAAGGTGGTTAGGAGTTGGAGGAGGAGCGCAGACGATCAAGGTGCGGCAATGAACTTGGCTTGCGCCACAAGGGGCGAGAGGGACGAAGGGAAGCGAAGTGACAAATAAGCGGGAAACGACACTGGAGAATAAGCGGAGCACGCGAAAAGGCGTGAGGCGAGGGGGCGAGTATTGCGCCAAAAAACCGGCATGAACGGCAGCGCGGGGAAACGCGGTCGTGGGGGAGCGAAACGCTGCGAAGGAACTTGCGCGTGAGAAACGGGCCGGTTGGCAAAAGAGAGGAGTGAACGAGGAAGTACGACGGGAAGCGAGGCACTCGCGCAGAGACCAGTAGGCGCAGGAGGAGTGAACATGGAGGAGAACAGAAGACTGGGGGCAGCGGTGCCACGCACAGGAAGGGGAGTGCCCGCGACGGAGAAGGAGGTGAGGGGGGACACTGGGCGTGAAGCAACTGCCAGCACTTTGGCGGCGCCCTTGAGCACACAAGAGCGGGAAAACACGGTGACAACGCTACGAGGGAAGACTGGGGAAGGCGACGCTTGCAGCTGTACGTTGCGGAAGGCCAGGGGGGACACGAGGCAGCTGAGGCCGATGGACAGGCAAGGAAACGAGGCGCTTGCAGAGGGAGACACGTTGTTGGACGTGCGGGCTGGGCGGCGAAGCGGTGGCGGAAGCAAAGATCGGTGGTGAAGGGTCGCGCGGTGGGTTGAAGAGCGACGAAAGGTATTGCCGGCCAGGGTCATTGGGGTGACAGGAACACGGAGGTGTGGAAGAGGACAAAGTTTTTTGGGAGACGGTGAGGCGGAGTAACGGGTCACTCGGCACGAGGGAACACGCCAAACGCCGTGCGAGAGCGGGGAGCGTGCGCGGTGGGGTTTGGCCACGGCACGCGTGTGCAGCGGAAAAACGAGGGTGAAGGGGGAGGGGGTGCCGGACTTGTTCGCGAGACCAGCACGGCGTACGACGTTGCGAGGGAAATTGACCGGAGGCATTGAAGGAGAGGCAAGGAGAGGAAGACGGTGATTTTTTTGTTGAGAGGGAGGCGAGAGCGCTCGTTGTGGGACGGGGAGGCGCTTTGGCGCGGGGAGCGGAAGAAGATGATTGGCAGAGGAAAACGGACACAGGAAGAGAGTTGGCAAAAATCCGGGTGCGGAGGGAGATGAATGAACAGACACAGGAAGAGCAGTGGGAGGGACGCGCAGGACAAGGGCACCGCACAACGCGAGTGTTGAGCACATAAGCACAGAAAGAGTTTGCGGCGCGGGGGAGGGGACCGTCGCACGGCCGGCCAAGGAAGACACTTGGCACCTGGGTGAGGCACGGCTGAGAGGCGGGAGACCTGCATACGACATTGAACAGGACGGCCACCAGGGGGGGAAGGTTCTTTGGGGAATGGCGTTGTCGAAGGCAGGGACAAAGAGGGTCAGGGACGGCGGACCGTGGTCGAGACGGAGAGGCGCCGAGAGCAGAGAGTGAGATTGCGTTTTGTGGCGCGGGCGAAGCGTGGGCCATGATGGCCGGCGGTGCAGGAGGGGCAAGGGCACAGGGACGGGGAGCTGGTGCGTGGGGCCCGTTCGAAGTGAGGAGGGGTGTGCGGACGGCGAGAGGAGCAGGCGATTAGGGCAATAGCTGTGGACGAAGGCTTGAGAAGCGAAGGACGGGGACTGTTCTGTGCTTGTGTTGTTTTGTTGGCGAAGACTCGTGCTACACTGCTTCGCGCGCACGAAGCAGTTTTGTTAGTGGACGCAAGGCGCGGACACTTTGTTTGCGTCTGCGCACGGGGTCGGGGAGAACTTGCGACGCGGCGAGCTATTTTGGAAGGTGTGGTTTCTGCGTTGCGTGGCCAGAGGTGGCGGGCGCTGGAGTGGCAGCTGTGTGGAACGCGGAGTGAAAGGCGCGCGCGTGTGAGAGATATGACCGGACCGAGGACAGAGTGGGAGAACTTGGGAAAGCGTCGAAAGGGGCACTGCGAGTCGACAGCGATTGTATTTTGGCAGTTGGCGAAAGCGCCACGAGGCACCGGGCATTGAGATGGCGAGGCCAAGAGAAGGCAAAAGGACCGCTGGCGTTGACAGCACGAGGGTAGATTGTTGAAGGTGCCGGCGAAAGCAAAGGTTGGGTGTTTTTGTTTTGGCACGAGGAGGCAGCAAGGAGAAAGCGGTTGTGCGATTGGTTGTGGGCACGAAGCGCAGTTCGCAGACGCGCGACTGTCTCGCAATGCGGCGAAAGAATCGTCAGTCAGCGAACAGAGCATTCTCTTAGCTGGGGGCGCGAGGAACCCGACGGAGGAGAAAACAGAGAAGACGGGAAAAGCAACGGGACAGGGTCCTTCAGACGTTGGGCGCGCTTTTTGTCGAGACTTTTGGGAAAGGTGACCAAGTGAGACGGGGACAGGAGCGAAGCGGACTCAGTGATATGTTCGGCTTGTTTGGTTTGGATATGCTGTGACTAAGCAAATGCGACGCTTCATTCGGGCGGTGGGCGGCACTTTGGATAAAGCAGCGACAAGAAAGCAGGGAAATTTGCGGGACCACTTGCGGCGTAGGGAAGGAGGATGAGAGGCTGCGGCCGTTGAGACTGGCAGGGGTCGCGGACGGAGAAGCAACGAGGAGATGGTGGGGGAGCGATGAAGCAAGCTTGGCTTTGGGGCGGGCTCGAGTGGGTGGCGCGTGTTTACTACGCGGGCTTGTTTTGGGACGACTCACTTGATAAAGTGATGGGCTATTGGGTTTGTGTTTGCCAGTGGTGCTCTGCATGGCGGGCGGTGCGAGGGCTTGGAGGAGGGATGCGAAAGGAGGAAGAAAAGCAAGGGGCGAGGTGGGGGGAAAGCGCAAACGAGAGAGCGCGGATAGAGCGAAGGAGGTGTGAGTGGTTATGTGCGGAATGTGCCGTTGTGATGCAACGAGGAGCCCGAGGAAGAAGTGAGAACGTTGGTGGTCGCCTTGCTGGTGATTTGCTTGGTCCGCTGCTTCTGAGACGCAGCTAGGCAGGAAGCGGGTAAAAGAGTGACGGTGGCCGAATATAACGGTACTCGGGATTGGGAAAGCGGGGGACCGGAAAGCCGGTTGTACGCGGGAAAAAGGACGCGGCAAGAGAGGGAGAAGCGACAGGGCGGCGACGCAGGCCGCTACGACGCCGTGCTGGGCGAGGCGAAGCAAGCTGTCCGAGCAAGTGGTAGAAGAAGCTTTGAGCCTCATGTTTTTTTTTTTTTTGCGTTTTTGTTGCTGTGTCGCTTCGTCTGTGTTTGTTGCTTGCATCTTTTTTGGTTTGCTGCAGCTGTGGCGGGTGACACGTGGTTTGTTGTGAGCGATGGCCGCGCGGCAAAGAAAGAAAAAGTAGAGAGCAGTTGAGTCGTGGGGGGCTTTCTGTGCGTGTTTGTTTCTTTTGCGTCGGAGCGCTTTGAATTTTTTGTCGGGCAATGGGCGGAGTCGGAGGCGAGACACATCCTGAAAGAAGAGCGAAAAAAGCAGAAGGGGGGGCAAGAGCAAGAGAGACGACAAACAAGGAACGGAAACTAACTTTCATTTAAAGGAGAGCAACGACGCTGGGCGCGCTATGCTTGAAAAAAGGGTAGGAGCGGGAAACTGTTTTGCTTGCTCTTGGCGCGGAAAGTGGACACGAAGTGAACTGAAGGCGAGGACAACAGATGCGAACACGGACAGGGAAAGGGGCAAGGGTGCAGCGCACGCACGCTGAGCGTTTGGTTTTGAGCGTTGGTTTGCGAAGCCGCATGTGGTTGAGGCGAAGTGATCGGGCGAAGCTGGCTGACAGGAAAGACTTGGGCTGAGTGCTTTCGCATGTCTTGAACGAACACAAACCTGACAAGCAGGAGAACAGAAAAAGGAGACAGCGGAGAGAAGCATGCCGAAATCTGCACGCGATGGCTGGAAGGGTTCGTTGAATCGGTGCGCGAGCTTAGCGCGCTTGAAAACACAGGCAAATCTAATGTGACTTTTGGGGGCAGTGCCACCCGAACAAACTGTCAGTAGCTGAACTGACAGGCGCAAGGTGACGCGCTTTCCGGCAATGAGAAAGGGAAGACTCAACACATGCGGCGGACGCTCACAAGCTGGACGAGGGGAAAAAACACGGCAAACAAATGCTGCGCGCGGATCATCTGCGTAGCGACATGGAGCAGCGAGAGGAAAAACGAGGCGGCATTCCTTTTGCCTAGCGAAAAGGGGAAGTTTAGAAAAAAAAACCTTGACCTGCGCGACGCGGCCGATTTTGGGAGAGGAGTGCCCCTCCTTTTTTCATTTCTTTTTTCGTCAAATGTCTTGCGCGTGAAAAAAACGGAAACAGTAGTCACAGTAGTCAATGGCCAGTTACGAGGCACAAGGTTTCTGAAGGAAAATGACAAGCAAATAATCTTTTCAGTTTCTTGTTTTCTTTTTTTAAACGCAAGAAGGTTGAGGAAAAAATTCTTGAAAGTATTTACCTTTGTTGAGTCGAAAGAGTTTCGGAAAGGTAAAAAACTTGTGATCGCGTTGTTTTGAAAGTTGTAGAGCAAAGCGAAAAAAAATAGGGAACAAGAAATTGGTTGTTAAAATGAACGATGTCACTGAAAAGCAAAAATTGCGCACCGAAAGAAAAAAAACCAGTAACAGCTTGTCAGCTTTCTTTCGCACGCACAGAAACAGGACAAGAAAAGAAAGAAAAGAAATGAATGACAAAAAAAGCACACGACACACGAAAAGTTAGAATTTAACGAGTTTGGAATTTATTGCAAAAATGATGCGATTCTCCCTTTTTCTTTTTTTGCTTTAAGCATTATCTCATTCTATAACAAAAGTTTATGTTTCTTTTTGCAGTGAAAAGAGTCGTAAGTATTTCGAACGACGAAAGCCAAAACTTCTATTGCTAGACTTTTCTGTTTCTTCTGTTTTTCTTTTTTTGAATTTTTTTTTTTGGGTGTTTGTCTCTTTTTTTTCTCTTGCTTTGTTTTCGTGTTTTTTATTTTATTCTCTACTGCTTTAGCTTGGCTCGTTATTTGTTGTTTTCTTTTTTCAAGTAAACTTTTCTTTCTTTTTCGAATCGCCTTTCGGCTCTTCTGTTTGTTGTTTTTTCTTGGTTGTTTCCTCTCAAACTTTTTAAAAAATAAAAAGGAAAAAACCAAGAAAAAAACAACGTTTGCAAGGGTCTGATCTTTTTTTTGTTGTGCCTTGCTTTTATTTTTTCTGACTTTTTCGATCAAGTGCGCTGCGAAATTAGCTTCTTTTTTCGCTTTGCACTTCTGCCAGCTTTTTTTGCTTTTGCTTGTTTTTCTTTTTTGCTGAGTTTTTTCGCGCACAATTGTTGGACCACCACTCTTTTCT
Source organism: Trypanosoma vivax (assembly GCA_021307395.1). Classification (NCBI taxonomy): domain Eukaryota; phylum Euglenozoa; class Kinetoplastea; order Trypanosomatida; family Trypanosomatidae; genus Trypanosoma; species Trypanosoma vivax. The sequence continues at coordinate 207,809 of SOPI01000534.1, forward strand.
TTTTGCACCATTTTTCCTTATGTTCGTTTTGTTGGCATGTTTTTTTTCTGTCTTCTTTGTCTGGCTTTTGCTGTTCCGCCAACTTCCAACTTTTCCTTACTTTTTTTCTGGCGTCGCGTTCCTGTTTTGCCATTCTTTGGCTCCCACCTTCCTTTTACTTTGTCTTTTCTTGTGTTTTTTCCGCCCAAAACCTTTTCTTCATATTTTTTCTGTTTTTGCGTTTTACTGTTTTTCGCTTTCCGAGTTTTTTCTTTTCTTGCTGTCCTCTGGTGTGTCGTGTGGTTTTTTGTGTTTTGTCTTTTCTTTTATTGTTGCTCTTTCGTCTGTTGCGTCTTTCACTCTGTGCTTTTCCCAATGTGTGCCGCAAGTCCTCCACACAGCAGCAAGATGCAAAGCACCGGCCTGTTTATTTTACCTGCGTGTTGTTTGCTTGGGCCACTGCCGTCGGACGACTGCCTTGCTGGCCTTCTGTTGTTTCTTTGCCTTCTGCGTTCATGTCTCCTGTTGCTTCTTTTTCCTCGCTTTCTGTGTCTGGCTGTGTCTGCTTGTGTGCTTGCGGTGCGCGCGTGCTTTCCGCCATCAGCGCTGCTTCCCATTCCGCGACTGTTTTTTTGCCGCTGTGTCCGCTGCCCTTGACTTCGAAAATGGCATTGTCTTTGTCGCGCGCAGCTTTGATCAATGCCTCCCTCGTGCCATCTTCCCCGGCTGTGCCGTTGAGCCACTTCTCCACTTTTTCCGCCTCTGCCAACATCGCACCAATGCCGGGGTGTTCGTTTGCGCTGGTCACTGCAGTCGTGGTGGTGCTGCTACTGATGGCCTTGAGCGTGACGGTTGCTGTTTTCTTGGACGTGTCCAGAAATGTTGTGCTGCTGCCCTTTTTCGCCATGACGAGTGCGATGCCCTGGTTGGCCGTTTTGCGGTGACTGTCCACAGGCCGCCGAGCACGGCGAATGGGTATGCGCCACTTGCCGTGGTGAACAGTGCGCCGTTGGCCGAGTTTCGCTGGTGACCGCTCAGCAGGTTGCACCCCTCGTCGGCCGTGCCGGCACCGACAATTTTGATGCCGCTGCTGTGTCCCATGCCGTCGAACGGTGTGATGAAGTTGGCGTCGAGTGCCTGCTTCACCTCAGTGGCCGTCTTTGCTTGTGCTTCGGTTTCGAGACACGAACCTATAGTGCTGAGTGCCGCTTAATCTTTGTGTCGCTGTTTCCTTGAAACTTGTCCTTGTTAGCCCCCCGCTGCCCGTGAGGCCTGTGCCTGCTGAGATGCACAATGCGTTATTCGAGCCGCTATTGCTGCCCGAAGAGTACGTTGCAAGTGTGAGCATCATGCCGTCTATTTGGCCTGCTAGCCGCATTGCTTTCCGCGCCGCTGCGTCTGCCAAGTCCCTTGTGTCCTTCGCGCTGCTTGCCAATGCGTCCGCTGCCTTGGCTAGCGATTGCCGGTGCTGCGCGAGTGCTTGCGCGATGCGTTTCGCCGCCCCCGTGGCCACTGCTGCCCAGCGCGTCGCCGTTGCTGCCCGTGCGCTCGCCTCAGCAGCCTCCCTCGTCGCGTTGTTCAGTGCCTCCTCTGTGGCGCTCGTGAGCCAGCGCGCGAGACCCTTGAGCGCGCTTGAGCCGGCACACACCGCCTTCGCGTTCGCCTGCGGCATCGTCAAGTGCTGCGCGTCGCACGCAGCCTCCTTGCACAGTGCGACCAGCGCCACACAGCCGACTGCCAACCACTGAAGTCTCATCCCTTCCCTCCAGCTGACCGAAGTGCGCACCCCCCTGTGCCGCCTCTGCGCGGAGCTTGCGTGCCGCACAGTGCACCGCCTCCAGCGTCTTTCCCGCGCCTCCGGTAGACAGCACGCCCTTGCTGTGCGTCCGTCTGTCGACCGCACGCCTGCGCGATGGCCCCGGCCCTACCACGCATTCTTTGCGGGTCCCACGCCACGCCACAGCGCGCGTATGCGCTGCGCGCTGGCCCTGCAAGTGCGGAGCGGAGCGGCCTGAAACGCAACACCGCTCACACGCCGCAGTCGCGTGCCAGCAGAAACGCGCACCGGTCGCCGCCGCCGCGAGGCGCAGGCGACAGCGAGTGCTGCACCGCAGCAGTGTGGCCGCCACACACCGTTCTTCGGCAGGGAGCCGGGCGCTGCACGCGCGTGCGACAGTCGCGCGGTCATCTCGCGGGCCGACGCGGGGCGGAGGAGTGGCCCTCACCACCGCGCGCGCCGTAATGACACACAGGGCGCGGCGACGAGGCGGCGAGGCGACCGCAGGACCGCACACTTCTCTCGCGCTGCACGACCGGCGCGGTGCCAAGCGGGAGCGCAGCACCATCGGCACTTCGTGCATCGAGAAAGAACGACAAACACCGCTTCACCGCCAACGGCCATGGACCTTGCAAAGCCAGACCATCGACGCTGTACGTCGCAGGCTCCTGGCGGCGCGCCCCGCGAAGCGCATGGCGACGAAGTGCGCAGGCACGAGCGAACGGAGCGGGTCACGTCGCACACACGCCAGCACAGCGCACAAAGGCACCACAGCGGCGCAGCCGAACGCAAACACAGGCGCGGCCTTCTTTCACGCAAAGGGGAGGCAGCGCAGAGCAGGCTAGCTTCGCAGCGCCGGCGTCGACGAAAGCGAGGAGGGAATAGGAACTAGGTGTTTGGCGCCACGCAAGAGGGGCATGGAAATTCGAACAGCGTACACGCGAGCAGAGCTGACAGGCAGCGGGAATGACGAACTGAAAGCGCAAGCGAAAAGGCACCTGTGCGGCGCAACGCGCGGGAGCGCACACACCGGCCAGCAATGCGGCACGTGGCGCAGGCAGCGCATCTGCACAGTATGGTTTGGAAGCCCGGAAGGGGCAGTGACGCGCAAAGCTGCGGGTGAGTTGAGGTAGGATGGCGAGGGAGACAGACAGGGGCAGTCACGCCGGACGTGCTGCGCGGACGGAGGCAAGGGCCCGAGAAGAAGTCGCGCATGCCCAGCGCCATCGGCCAATGCGTGTCCTGCGCTGTGGAGGGAGAATCGCATGACAACCAGCGCACGCAGCCATTGGCCGGCGGGACGTGTGAGCGGCGGACCTAAAGTCAGCATGACGGCGAACAGAGGGGACACCGCGCGGGAACAAGTGAACGCCGCACGCCGCTGTGGACGGGCCTGCCCGCGAGTGACAAACATCGGATGGCAGGGTGAGGGAACAGAGGAGAAGAAGCACTGGCCGAGCAGACAGCCCGCCTTCGTCCAATGTCGCGGTACGAAGAAGAACAGTAGTGAAGAGTTGCACAAGGCACGCGGCGCTGAGACAGCGGGCTCGGAGACCGAGACTTGGCAGAAATTTGCGGCAGACCCGGTGCGCCTTGACCGGGCACGCGTTTTCCCGGCCCCCGATCGGGACTGCTGGCTCTGTTCACCAAAAGCATGAAGCAGCGGCAGCGGTCGGCGAGGGACAACACAGGTGAGACAGCAGGCGGCCGCGTGCGTGTAGACCGAAGGACGGGCGGAAGGAGGGGCAGGAAGCGACGAGGAGCGCGCTGGCCGAAGCGAGCCGGCGGGCGACTTCATACACGGCAGAAGTTTTTGGCAAACAACAGCGAAGATAGGAAGAAGGGCGAACAGCGATTCACACAGACGCCAAGCAAAGAGAATCGTACAGGTTGCGTGGCGAATCAAGAGGAGGGCAAACGGAACGCATGGCACGGACACCTTGGAAAGACAGCGGCGTTGGTTGCAGACGGCGCGCGAAGCACATTGGAGGAGAGGAAGATCTGACGCAGGTAGAGGGTGACGGCGGAGTAGGACGCGACTTGGACGCGGTTGTGCGGGAATAGCGAGGCCACGCGAGCCGGGCAGTCGAGAGTGAGTTGGCGAAAAATAGAAGGGAAAAGAAGGAGGAGCGACGTCTCGTCCAATGGGATCGCGGAAACACGGAGGACAAGGACCCACAAACAGCGGTGCATCTGGCTTATGGGCATGGAACGGACGCGGAGAGACGGTAAACGCCACCGAAGACCAGACCGACAAGCACGCGGCAATGAAGGGTGAACGCTGGGAACGGGAAGGCGGACGGCGCTTGTTTGGTGCGAAGTAGATGAAAGAGGAATGTTGGCACCAGGCAGGCAAGAAAGGAAGAGACGGCACAGAGCAGACGTGCAGCGGTGAGGAGCGGGTACTTAGATTGAAAGCGGAAGAGCATGGGACGGGACGCGCGCTTAGCGCTTTTTGTGCCACTTGAGCGTGAAAGACCCCAGGCACAGTGCTGGCACGAGAATGAAAAAGGGGATTGCGAGGTGGAAAGCGCAGGGTGCCACAGCAACACAAGATGGATATGGTGGAGGACGCTGGCCTTGCGCAGTTTGCTCGCGGGAAAGTGGGTGAGACCGGAAAGTGGACGGACTGAGGACAGAGCGAGCATTGGCATTGAAGGAGCGCAAACGACACGCGAGAAACGGACGACAAAGAGAAGAGGATGAGACACGAGGGCGAAGGAGGTAACAAACAAAGAAGCCAGCGGGGTGGCGCCTCAGCGCGCGGAGACGACGCCGGGGGGGCGAAACCGAGAGCGCGGCAATGGGTGCTGAGTCGACACGGGAGAAGGTGTTAGGAGTTGGAGGAGGAGCGCAGACGATCAAGGTGCGGCAATGAACTTGGCTTGCGCCACAAGGGGCGAGAGGGACGAAGGGAAGCGAAGTGACAAATAAGCGGGAAACGACACTGGAGAATAAGCGGAGCACGCGAAAAGGCGTGAGGCGAGGGGGCGAGTATTGCGCCAAAAACCGGCATGAACGGCAGCGCGGGGAAACGCGGTCGTGGGGGAGCGGAACGCTGCGAAGGACTTGCGCGTGAGAAACGGCCGGTTGGCAAAAGAGAGGAGTGAACGAGGAAGTACGACGGGAAGCGAGGCACTCGCGCAGAGACCGCGTAGGCGCAGAGGAGTGAACATGGAGGAGAACAGAAGACTGGGGGCAGCGGTGCCACGCACAGGAAGGGGAGTGCCCGCGACGGAGAAGGAGGTGAGGGGGGACACTGGGCGTGAAGCAACTGCCAGCACTTTGGCGGCGCCCTTGAGCACACAAGAGCGGGAAAACACGGTGACAACGCTACGAGGGAGACTGGAGAAGGCGACGCTTGCAGCTGTACGTTGCGGGAGGCCAGGGGGGACACGAGGCAGCTGAGGCCGATGGACAGGCAAGGAAACGAGGCGCTTGCAGAGGGAGACACGTTGTTGGACGTGCGGGCTGGGCGGCGAAGCGGTGGCGGAAGCAAAGATCGGTGGTGAAGGGTCGCGCGGTGGGTTGAAGAGCGACGAAAGGTATTGCCGGGCAGGGTCATTGGGGTGACAGGAACACGGAGGTGTGGAAGAGGACAAAGTTTTTTGGGGAGACGGTGAGGCGGAGTACGGGTCACTCGGCACGAGGAACACGCCAACGCCGTGCGAGAGCGGGGAGCGTGCGCGGTGGGGTTTGGCCACGGCACGCGTGTGCAGCGGAAAAACGAGGGTGAAGGGGAGGGGGTGCCGGACTTGTTCGCGAGACCAGCACGGCGTACGACGTTGCGAGGAAATTGACCGGAGGCATTGAAGGAGAGGCAAGAGAGGAAGACGGTGATTTTTTTGTTGAGAGGGAGGCGAGAGCGCTCGTTGTGGGACGGGGAGGCGCTTTGGCGCGGGAGCGGAAGAAGATGATTGGCAGAGGAAAACGGACCAGGAAGAAGTTGGCAAAAATCCGGGTGCGGAGGAGATGAATGAACAGACACAGGAAGGCAGTGGGAGGGACGCGCAGGACACGGGGCACCGCACAACGCGAGTGTTGAGCACATAAGACAGAAAGAGTTTGCGGCGCGGGGAGGGGACCGTCGCACGGCCGGCCAAGGAAGACACTGGCACCTGGGTGAGGCACGGCTGAGAGGCGGGAGACCTGCATACGACATTGAACAGGACGGCCACCAGGGGGGAAGTTCTTTGGGGAATGGCGTTGTCGAAGGCAGGGACAAAGAGGGTCATGGACGGCGGACCGTGGTCGAGACGGAGAGGCGCCGAGAGCAGAGAGTGAGATCGTTTTGTGGCGCGGGCGAAGCGTGGGCCATGATGGCCGGCGGTGCAGGAGGGGCAAGGGCACAGGGCGGGCAGCTGGTGCGTGGGGCCCGTTCGAAGTGAGGCGGGGTGTTGCGGACGGCGAGAGGAGCAGGCGATTAGGGCAATAGCTGTGGACGAAGGCTTGAGAAGCGAAGGACGGGGACTGTTCTGTGCTTTGTTGTTTTGTTGGCGAAGACTCGTGCTACACTGCTTCGCGCGCACGAAGCAGTTTTGTTAGTGGACGCAAGGCGCGGACACTTTGTTTGCGTCTGCGCACGGGGTCGGGGAGACTTGCGACGCGGCGAGCTATTTGGAAGGTGTGGTTTCTGCGTTGCGTGGCCAGAGGTGGCGGGCGCTGGAGTGGCAGCTGTGTGGAACGCAGAGTGAAAGGCGCGCGCGTGTGAGAGATATGACCGGACCGAGGACAGAGTGGGAGAACTTGGGAAAGCGTCGAAAGGGGCACTGCGAGTCGACAGCGATTGTATTTTGGCAGTTGGCGAAAGCGCCCGAGGCACCGGGCATTGAGATGGCGAGGCCAAGAAGGCAAAAGGACCGCTGGCGTTGACAGCCGAGGGTAGATTGTTGAAGGTGCCGGCGAAGCAAAGTTGGGTGTTTTTGTTTTGGCACGAGGAGGCAGCAAGGAGAAAGCGGTTGTGCGATTGGTTGTGGCACGAAGCGCAGTTCGCAGACGCGCGACTGTCTCGCAATGCGGCGAAAGAATCGTCAGTCAGCGAACAGAGCATTCTCTTAGCTGGGGGCGCGAGGAACCGACGGAGGAGAAAACAGAGAAGACGGGAAAAGCACGGGACATGTCCTTCAGACGTTGGGCGCGCTTTTTGTCGAGACTTTTGGGAAAGGTGACCAAGTGAGACGGGACAGGAGCGAAGCGACTCAGTGATGTGTTCGGCTTGTTTGGTTTGGATATGCTGTGACTAAGCAAATGCGACGCTTCATTCGGGCGGTGGGCGGCACTTTGGATAAAGCAGGACAAGATGGCAGGGAAATTTGCGGGACCACTTGCGGCGTAGGGAAGGAGGATGAGAGGCTGCGGCCGTTGAGACTGGCAGGGGTCGCGGACGGAGAAGCAACGAGGAGATGGTGGGGGAGCGATGAAGCAGCTTGGCTTTGGGGCGGGCTCGAGTGGGTGGCGCGTGTTTACTACGCGGGCTTGTTTTGGGACGACTCACTTGATAAAGTGATGGCTATTGGGTTTGTGTTTGCCAGTGGTGCTCTGCATGGCGGGCGGTGCGAGGCTTGGAGGAGGGATGCGAAAGGAGGAAGAAAGCAAGGGGCGAGGTGGGGGGAAAGCGCAAACGAGAGAGCGCGGATAGAGCGAAGGGAGTGTGATGGTTATGTGCGGAATGTGCCGCTGTCATGCAACGAGGAGACCAAGGAGGGGTGAGAACTTTGGTGGTCGCCTTGCTGGTGATTTGCTTGTCCAGCTGGTGCTGAAGTGCAGCTAGGCAGGAAGCGGGTAAAAGAGTGACGGTGGCCGAATATAACGGTACTCGGGATTGGGAAGCGGGGACCGGAAAGCCGGTTGTACGCGGGAAAAAGGACGCGGCAAGAGAGGGAGAGGCGACAGGGCGGAGACGCAGGCCGCTACGACGCCGTGCTGGGCGAGGCGAAAGCAAGCTGTCCGAGCAGAGTGGTAGACAGAAGCTTTGAGCCTCATGTTTTTTTTTTTTTTGCGTTTTTGTTGCTGTGTCGCTTCGTCCGTGTTTGTTGCCTGCATCTTTTTTGGTTTGCTGCAGCTGTGGCGGGTGACACGTGGTTTGTTGTGAGCGATGGCCGCGCGGCAAAGAAAGAAAAAGTAGAAGAGGGTTGAGTCGTGGGGGCTTTCTGTGCGTGTTGTTTCTTTTTGCGTCGGAGCGCTTTGAATTTTTTGTCGGGCAATGGGCGGAGTCGGAGGCGAGACACATCCTGAAAGAAGAGCGAAAAAAGCAGAAGGGGGGCAAGAGCAAGAGAGACGACAAACAAGGAACGGAAACTAACTTTCATTTAAAGGAGAGCAACGACGCTGGGCGCGCTATGCTTGAAAAAAGGGTGGAGCGGGAACTGTTTTGCTTGCTCTTGGCGCGGAAAGTGGACACGAAGTGAACTGAAGGCGAGGACAACAGATGCGAACACGGACAGGGAAAGGGGCAAGGGTGCAGCGCACGCACGCTGAGCGTTTGGTTTTGAGCGTTGGTTTGCGAAGCCGCATGTGGTTGAGGCGAAGTGATCGGGCGAAGCTGGCTGACAGGAAAGACTTGGGCTGAGTGCTTTCGCATGTCTTGAACGAACACAAACCTGCAGGCAGGAGAACAGAAAAAGGAGACAGCGGAGAGAAGCATGCCGAAATCTGCACGCGATGGCTGGAAGGGTTCGTTGAATCGGTGCGCGAGCTTAGCGCGCTTGAAAACACAGGCAAATCTAATGTGACTTTTGGGGGCAGTGCCACCCGAACAAAACTGTCAGTAGCTGAACTGACAGGCGCAAGGTGACGCGCTTTCCGGCAATGAGAAAGGGAAGACTCAACACATGCGGCGGACGCTCACAAGCTGGACGAGGGGAAAAAACGGCAAACAAATGCTGCGCGCGGATCATCTGCGTAGCGACATGGAGCAGCGAGAGGAAAAACGAGGCGGCATTCCTTTTGCCTAGCGAAAAGGGGAAGTTTAGAAAAAAAAACCTTGACCTGCGCGACGCGGCCGATTTTGGGAGAGGAGTGCCCCTCCTTTTTTCATTTCTTTTTTCGTCAAATGTCTTGCGCGTGAAAAAAACGGAAACAGTAGTCACAGTAGTCAATGGCCAGTTACGAGGCACAAGGTTTCTGAAGGAAAATGACAAGCAAATAATCTTTTCAGTTTCTTGTTTTCTTTTTTTAAACGCAAGAAGGTTGAGGAAAAAATTCTTGAAAGTATTTACCTTTGTTGAGTCGAAAGAGTTTCGGAAAGGTAAAAAACTTGTGATCGCGTTGTTTTGAAAGTTGTAGAGCAAAGCGAAAAAAAATAGGGAACAAGAAATTGGTTGTTAAAATGAACGATGTCACTGAAAAGCAAAAATTGCGCACCGAAAGAAAAAAAACCAGTAACAGCTTGTCAGCTTTCTTTCGCACGCACAGAAACAGGACAAGAAAAGACAAGAAAAGAAATGAATGACAAAAAAGCACACGACACACGAAAAGTTAGAATTTAACGAGTTTGGAATTTATTGCAAAAATGATGCGATTCTCCCTTTTTCTTTTTTTGCTTTAAGCATTATCTCATTCTATAACAAAAGTTTATGTTTCTTTTTGCAGTGAAAAGAGTCGTAAGTATTTCGAACGACGAAAGCCAAAACTTCTATTGCTAGACTTTTCTGTTTTTCTGTTTTTCTTTTTTTGAATTTTTTTTTTTGGTGTTTGTCTCTTTTTTTCTCTTGCTTTGTTTTCGTGTTTTTTATTTTATTCTCTACTGCTTTGGCTTGGCTCGTTATTTGTTGTTTTTCTTTTTTCAAGTAAACTTTTCTTTCTTTTTCGAATCGCCTTTAGGCTCTTCTGTTTTGTTGTTTTTTTCTTGGCTGTTTCCTCTCAAACTTTTTAAAAAATAAAAAGGAAAAAACCAAGAAAAAAAACGTTTGCAAGGGTCTGATCTTTTTTTTGTTGTGCCTTGCTTTTATTTTTCTGACTTTTTCGATCAAGTGCGCTGCGAAATTAGCTTCTTTTTTCGCTTTGCACTTCTGCCAGCTTTTTTTGCTTTTGCTTGTTTTTCTTTTTTGCTGAGTTTTTTCGCGCACAATTGTTGGACCACCACTCTTTTCTTTTGCACCATTTTTCCTTATGTTCGTTTTGTTGGCATGTTTTTTTTCTGTCTTCTTTTGTCTGGCTTTTGCTGTTCCGCCAACTTCCAACTTTTCCTTACTTTTTTTTCTGGCGTCTTGTTCCTGTTTTGCCATTCTTTGGCTCCCACCTTCCTTTTACTTTGTCTTTTCTTGTGTTTTTTCCGCCCAAAACCTTTTCTTCATATTTTTTTCTGTTTTTGCGTTTTACTGTTTTTCGCTTTCCGAGTTTCTTTCTTTTCTTGCTGTCCTCTGGTGTGTCGTGTGGTTTTTGTGTTTTGTCTTTTCTTTTTTGTTGGTCTTTCGTCTGTTGCGTCTTTCACTCTGTGCTTTTCCCAATGTGTGCCGCAAGTCCTCCACACAGCAGCAAGATGCAAAGCACCGGCCTGTTTATTTTACCTGCGTGTTGTTTGCTTGGGCCACCTGCCGTCGGACGACTGCCTTGCTGGCTTTCTGTTGTTTCTTTGCCTTCTGCGTTCATGTCTCCTGTTGCTTCTTTTCCTCGCTTTCTGTGTCTGGCTGTGTCTGCTTGTGTGCTTGCGGTGCGCGCGTGCTTTCCGCCATCAGCGCTGCTTCCCATTCCGCGACTGTTTTTTTGCCGCTGTGCCCGCTGCCCTTGACTTCGAAAATGGCATTGTCTTTGTCGCGCGCAGCTTTGATCAATGCCTCCCTCGTGCCATCTTCCCCGGCTGTGCCGTTGAGCCACTTCTCCACTTTTTCCGCCTCTGCCAACATCGCACCAATGTCGGGGTGTTCGTTTGCGCTGGTCACTGCAGTCGTGGTGGTGCTGCTACTGATGGCCTTGAGCGTGACGGTTGCTGTTTTCTTGGACGTGTCCAGAAATGTTGTGCTGCTGCCTTTTTCGCCATGACGAGTGCGATGCCCTGGTTGGCCGTTTTTGCGGTGACTGTCCACAGGCCGCCGAGCACGGCGAATGGGTATGCGCCACTTGCCGTGGTGAACAGTGCGCCGTTGGCCGAGTTTCGCTGGTGACCGCTCAGCAGGTTGCACCCCTCGTCTGCCGTGCCGGCACCGACAATTTTGATGCCGCTGCTGTGTCCCATGCCGTCGAACGGTGTGATGAAGTTAGCGTCGAGTGCCGCCTTCACTCAGTGGCCGTCTTTGCTTGTGCTTCGGTTTCGAGACACGAACCTATAGTGCTGAGTGCCGCGTTAATCTTTGTTGCGCTGTTTCCTTGAAACTTGTCCTTGTTTAGCCCCCCGCTGCCCGTGAGGCCTGTGCCTGCTGAGATGCACAATGCGTTATTCGAGCCGCTATTGCTGCCCGAAGAGTACGTTGCAAGTGTGAGCATCATGCCGTCTATTTGGCCTGCTAGCCGCATTGCTTTCCGCGCCGCTGCGTCTGCCAAGTCCCTTGTGTCCTTCGCGCTGCTTGCCAATGCGTCCGCTGCCTTGGCTAGCGATGCCGGTGCTGCGCGAGTGCTTGCGCGATGCGTTTCGCCGCCCCCGTGGCCACTGCTGCCCAGCGCGTCGCCGTTGCTGCTCGTGCGCTCGCCTCAGCAGCCTCCCTCGTCGCGTTGTTCAGTGCCTCCTCTGTGGCGCTCGTGAGCCAGCGCGCGAGACCCTTGAGCGCGCTTGAGCCGGCGCACACCGCCTTCGCGTTCGCCTGCGGCATCGTCAAGTGCTGCGCGTCGCACGCAGCCTCCTTGCACAGTGCGACCAGCGCCACACAGCCGACTGCCAACCACTGAAGTCTCATCCCTTCCCTCCAGCTGACCGAAGTGCGCACCCCCTGTGCCGCCTCTGCGCGAGCCTTGCGTGCCGCACAGTGCACCGCCTCCAGCGTCTTTCCCCGTGCCTCCGGTAGACAGCACGCCCTTGCTGTGCGTCCGTCTGTCGACCGCACGCCTGCGCGATGGCCCGGCCCTACCACGCATTCTTTGCGGTCCCACGCCACGCCACAGCGCGCGTATGCGCTGCGCGCTGGCCCTGCAAGTGCGGAGCGGAGCGGCCTGAAACGCAACACCGCTCACACGCCGCAGTCGCGTGCCAGCAGAAACGCGCACCGGTCGCCGCCGCCGCGAGGCGCAGGCGACAGCGAGTGCTGCACCGCAGCAGTGTGGCCGCCACACACCGTTCTTCGGCAGGGAGCCGGGCGCTGCACGCGCGTGCGACAGTCGCGCGTCATCTCGCGGGCCGACGCGGGGCGGAGGAGTGGAACCCTCACCACCGCGCGCGCCGTAATGACACACAGGGCGCGGCGACGAGGCGGCGAGGCGACCGCAGGACCGCACACTTCTCTCGCGCTGCACGACCGGCGCGGTGCCAAGCGGGAGCGCAGCACCATCGGCACTTCGTGCATCGAGAAAGAACGACAA